>CM022666.1:12259576-12319576 GCA_012295275.1 Chrysomallon squamiferum
GAGCACATTATCTGAAAAGTAAATATAAAATTACACTAATCAGTAAATAAATAAACTAAAGCCGAAAATAACTATCTAACTAACTAACTAACTAAATAAATAAATAAATAAATAAATAAATGCCATTCAGATTCCATGATAACTATAAAATGCCTGTTAGTTCTATTATTGTATTTAATATTATTATCGTGTGTGTGTGAACTATTGAATGATTACATCTCTCTTATGACGATTGTGTAAGAAGAACTTACAAAACAGCATTGCTATTCTCTAGAGCGAGGTTTATTCTAGCGATCAGTATTTGAATGATTGTTTTTTGAGCGACTCTCCTTTCTAGCGATATGGTTTTGGAGCGTTATGTCTTAAACCGTTTTACAGACACGAGCTATAAACGTATAAAAAGCGGAAAATTAAAAGCAAGGTACAAGTAAGGTAAAATTAAAAGGTACAGGTAATAGTTAAAAAAAGCAAGATGCAAATTGTTATATAAAATCACAAAGCTGACACCCATGTAGAGTTGTTTAAAAATTTATTAGAAATTATAAGACGTTAGAAAATCACCTCGGGGTTCTAAGATTTTTGTGTCAAGGGATCGAACCGCAGTGTGGTATCAGTCAAAATTGTCCATCATTGTTAAGGCTGGGACTGATTGTTTGGTTTATTTGAAGAAAAAAAAAAAAAAAATAGAAAGATAAATAAATAAATAAACAATACATAAACCATAATGTGATATAAAAATACAAGATCTATATACAAACATACAAATGCACTCATACTGCTTTTTATGGATCGTCTCTTATTTTTCGGGCCTTATTTTTGTTATTATCCCAGCCATTGTGGTTAGCTATGGTGTTTGCAGAACAAGGGAGGTAAAAATGAGTTTCTTCTTGAACGTAACATTTGTTATGCCTTTCAGCAGTCTGCACGAGCCAAAACATATGCTTGAACATAAATAGATACATGCAAACACACGCACACATACACATACACACACATATTTAACTACATACATACATACCAACAGACATACGGATATATACACGGAAATATACCTACAGAAACACACACACATGCACACACACACACAAACGCACACACATATACCTACATACATTCCAAGAGACATATAGATATTATACATACACGGAAATACACACACACAGACACACAAACACACATTTTCAAACACACAAGCACACACACACAAATATACATACCTGTTTACGTACCTACCTATATATTTGTATATTTCTCCGAATTTAAATTCTGATCGTTACTCTTACTATAATTTTCTTAAACTAATATATAGCGACACGTGACTTGATTTGTAACCATACTTTCAACAACTAATATGAGAAACAGCTGTCTCTTAACGTTGAATCAATACTTACAACTGATATCGAATATACAAAACTATTCTTTCTTTTTTGACAGTGTCTAAAATCATTATTGCTTCTAACAAGAACTTACAGTCACACTGATAACTGGATTTTGACTTTTGAATGAAAAAGCACAGAGAGATATTGAGAGAGTAAGTTCTTAATACGTTTAATTAGTAAATGTTGTCAACATAATAGTTTTGGTTAATAGGACTTTGTTGTTATCAACAGTAATAGTTTTGGTAATATTTGTTTAATAGAAGTGACAGTTGTGATAATAATCGAAGTGTATTAGAAGTAATAGCTGTCACAGCTATCTCGATATTTAGAAATAGTAATGACAAAACTTGCTTTAGTAATAACGATAGCAACAAATATGGAAACATTTAAATATTTAGTAATAGTAATGACAGAACTAGTATTACTAATGCAGGTAACAATAGATATAATAACATTTAAGTATTTAGCAATATTTGTTTCTTAGTAATAGTAATAAATATAGTATTAATAGTGGTGAGAACAATATATGTAGTAATATTTGAAAAAAATGAGATGTTTTGTTTATAGCTATAGCTAGTTGTTTCTCAAATAGCCTTCAAACATTTCGATTGATTTGTCAGTGCACATCTGTTGATGTATTGATTCTTGAGTATGAAATATTTTGTTCTTGAAAAATGCACGAGTCATGGGACGATTATATATATATAGATAGATATATATATATATATATATATATATATATATATATATATATAGATAGATAGATAGATAGATAGACAGACAGACAGATAGATAGATAGATATAGATAGATAGAAACACACACATATATAAAATCGCTTAGTACACATGCGTTCATATTGACAGATGTATATATAATTATGTGTTTTAAGAAAAGTGCTGAATAAAGTAAGTAAAACAAAAGATGGTAACATGACAACAGAACTCATTACAAAAGAAACAGCCAAAAATATTCACAGTTTAGTTCTTTAATCTCTCTCTCTCTCTCTCTCTCATTATCTCTCTCTCTCTCTCTCTCTCTCTCTCTCTCTCTCTCTCTCTCTCTCTCTCTCTCTCTCTCTCTCTCTCTCTCTCTGTAGATCCTGGATTATATATTAAACAAGCCTAAAGCAAGTTAATATCTAGGTGTACAGCGGAATATAGTAGCTCTATAAAACTGACATGTAAACAGCTGTCCAGGTGTTACAGTGTTTTGTATTACAATTGAGACGCCATCAGCTGGGAGTGTCCACAGAATTGCAAGACATCGTACTGCCGTTGACTGATAGCTGATAAACCAACTTTGTGTCTGTGTCACATAACGTTCATTATTAGTTACCAACCATCAGTTTTCTTGTTCTTCTTATCGGCATAAGTCATTCTGATTTTGTCATTTTAAGTTTTTTTTTCGTTTCTTTTCTTTTTTAAATTATTATTATTAGTAGTAGTAGTAATAGTAGTAGTAGTAGTAGTAGTAGCAGTAGAAGTAGCAGTAGTAATAGTAGTGGTAGTAGTAGAAGTAGTAGTAGAATAGCGGTAGTAGTAATAGTAATATTAGTAGTAGTAACAATAATAGTAGAACAACTAGTATAACAGTAATAGAACTAGTGGTGTAGTAATAGTAGTAATAGCAGTAGTAGTAGTAGTATTTATTGTTGTTGACGTTCTGTTGGATTAGTAACACAGTTAAATAGAGTGTGTGTTATATCTGCTACAAGCTTGTTATTCGTAGATTATGTTTATATATATATATATATATATATCGATTACTGCTGTTTACTTTATCGCGATTAATTAGCTACCTTGCTTCTTACTATAATCACATTACATACATATATATTTATGTAAACGAAAACTGTATTCAATTATGTTTAATTATAATTACAGATAACAGGACAGTCTGAGTACGTTAACATCATGGTTCAGCTCTGCACTGTGTTTAGGATGTTTGCTGTCCTGACGTTGATTTGGTTGATTAATTTTGCTATCATTCTACCCAGACTAAATATGCATAGTAAGGACAAACATTCTATTGAAAGGATGGATTTGACGAGACATGGTTATCTTCCCAGAAACTTTACACCCAGCCATTCGCAACACTTTAAACATTTTAATGTTTCAAGTGACAGGTTTAACAACGAAATAGTTCCAGTGATTCTCAAAAAGAGAAAACTGAGTAAAAGAAAACAAATATTGCTGGAAAAATTGAAACAGTCGGCTAAAAACGTGAAAGAAAATGCAGCAAAAATTCATAAACAGTTGCTGAATGGTTCCAAATCATATAGTGTTAATAAAACCAGTGACGCACAAAATAAAGAAGGAAATAAAAAGGATAAAAATAGCAGACTGGATGAAGTTACTTTCCCGCCGTTTATAGAGAACAATCCGCCAGATGGACCAGGTGAATTTTAATTTTGTTATTTGTTTACAGCATGTCAGCATATAATGATTATTAGTGTGTTTGAGAGGAAGATAAAATCTGGAAAGTTACATTTCCTACATTATAAAATGACATATATGTGAATGTGTGTAAAATGTATATAAAACTTAAATTAAAGCAACAGTAAATTATATGTATATATGTACTATGTAGAGATGTGATATATATGTATAACAATACGAAATTATTATTATTATTATTATTATTACTACTACTACTACTACTACCACCACTAAAAGAAAACAAACAGAAAATGCAAAACAGTGTTTAATCACTGTAGGTTTTGAATATATTTTTTTATTATTTGAAGGTGAGTTCGGACGTGCAGTTCATATAAACGTGAATAATCTTACTCGTGCAGAGAATCTGCGATACAAAGATGGATGGAATAAGAACTTTTTCAATCAATATGCCAGCGACATGATATCAGTGAGGCGTCGTTTAAACGAATCAGACAGAGCCTGGTATGAGTAAAATAAGTAAAATAAAATAAAATAAATATGTATGTATTTATCTGTAATTGCTGTAATCATTTAACTCTACATTGAATTTATTGTAATATAACGTACAAATCACATATTAGGCCACATAATTATTATTATTATTTTTTTTTTTTTTTTTTCAAATTTTCATCAGCAGTATTGGATGATTTATATAAATCAGATTAAAATTTTCAGAAACGTGTAATATCAATGTGGAATTTGTAAGTACAGTAAAAGGATGTTAGTCTGAACAAATGGAGGAATCCTAGATGGTTTGAGAATTGGTTGATGTTTGGGCTATGCATTAAATTTTGAAATCTAACAAATCTATGAATCTTTCAAATTACAAATTTATAATTTAGATAAAACATACAACTACCGGATCAATTATCCGGCGTCCTGAAATTCGGAAAGGCCAGAAAACCGGAAGATTTTTCCCGACGCTATTTTCATAGATCGCGCGCGCGGGTGTTGTCCTCACCAGACCGGAACTACTCTTTCAAGCAGCGTGGCGTTCATTCACTCGCTGCATTGTTTACGTTTCGAGTCGCCACAATTGTGTATCGTCAATTTTCTTCATGTTTTTAATTTTAAAATGTTTATGCCTAATTATTTACGTATTTAGATGCCTTGGTACCAGAAAACCGGAAAACCCAGAAATCCGGAATGCCTCAGGCCCCAAGGAGTCCGGATAATTTGTCCGGTACCTGTAAATCTTAAAAATCCACCTAGTTTGAAATATCGGTCCAACTGTTAAAGTAAATCAAATGGTTTAGTTTATTTGGCCTTTGTTTTTTATTCCTTTTAAAATCTTATTTGTGAATCACAGGTTCAAAGAATGCAGTAAACGTAAATACAGACCAGACTTAAAACCAGCCAGTGTCGTCGTGTGTTTCCACAATGAGGCTTGGAGTGTTCTTTTGCGGACTGTTCACAGTATAATAGACCGATCACCTCCCCATCTTCTCAAAGAAATCATCCTTGTTGATGACGCCTCCACGATGGGTAAATACCAGTTAAATCACAGGTTAAGCGTTCCTTAAAATATATTTTCTGCCGACTAACCTTACTGACAGAAGGTCTACTTCAGTATTATACAAAAAGAATTAAAATTAATTAATAGAAATTACCAAAAGAACTATGAACAAATTAAGTTATGATTATATATAGATATATATGAAAATAATGAACTAAATTTAATCACAAAATAAATCCTGAATATATTTCCTATATCATGCCTAAATACTGATACTTCTAGTATAAACTTTTCTGTAAGTTAATCTACAAACTAGCAGATAACAAAACATACTGAACTGAAGATTAAAAATGTTTTACTGGTATTTTTAAAAAAATTATTACTTGTTGATTTTATTTAATTTGTCAAACATTTGGAGACAAAAAATAAAAATAATTTGTGAAAAGACCAAATTCCCGCAGTTCCTGATTAGCCAGAAGAATTTCTTAAAACAAATGTTTGTAAAACAGTTCTGCAATGAATATGTAATACAAACTACATTAAAACATCAAATAAAATAGTTAAAATCATTACTTGGAATTAAAAAATAATCAGAACCACTTGGAATTAAAAAATAATCAGAACTGATTTATGGATTTATATGATGGATAATCAAGAGATGTTTGTTGTTTAACATTTTGATTTACTTTATATTTTTTTTATTAACATGTATCAATTGTACATTTTATACTGTGTTCCTTTGTAAAAAAAAATAATTTTTAAAAAAATCGGTCTTCAGGATACTAATTAGACATTCAGCTTGCACCATTATTAAAAAGATTATTGTTCCTTTTCATCTTTTTTTTTCTTCTAATTAATGAATTAACATAGTTTCTCTCACATAACTTTTATACTTTTAAAAAATGTTTTTCTTTTATTCCTGCAGATCATCTGAAAGAACCACTGGAAAAATACATGGGTAATTTAAGTAAAGTGCGAGTACTCCGTACAGGAAAAAGGGAAGGACTTATTCGAGCGCGACTTCTCGGGTATTCAGTGTCAACTGGATCAGTTCTAGTTTTCCTGGATTCTCACATAGAATGTTTTCCAGGTAAATCACCATGCTAGACAACTAATTTAATCTTACTGTAACTCAGAGATAGTCTGTAACAGAATGCTTGCTAGACTGATCAGTATCAAACTATAATGGTTCATCACAGACATAATACATCTCTAATGAATGGTGATTGCTAAAATGATTAAGTGAACTTATGATCAAATTAAATTAAATTACAGTGCTTACAAAGAACGTTGCACAACACTGCACTGAAAGTGGCATATTTACAAATGTGGCTGGAACTATAGGGTAATTCTGTCAACAACTGCTTAGAGGAAAATGCTTGCATCTAGACTTAAATTAAGCTTGTATTCTATTTAAATTAACACACTTTATTAAATTAGAATTACTTAATGGATATATACCTGTATATATTGTTTGGTTAACTGAAGCTGCAGGTGATTTATCGAATATTCCACAGAAGTAATTTATATTGTGAGCACCTTTTCTGGGAGTTCATTGTTTAACAATAGTAAAAATAAAAAATATTAAAACTTTACACTGGCCATTACTTTAAATAAATATTTTTTTTCTGTATGCTTTTAAACATACATTAAATAGGTTGGTTGGAGCCACTTCTAGACAGAATAGCTGTGAATCCACACATTGTACCATATCCTGCTATAGATCCTATTTCTTCACGAACTTTTTCACTGAAGGCTGCAGTACCTTGCTGTAAAGGCACTTTTAGATGGATGTGGCTCATCTTTGCTTGGATTAAGCAGACACATCCAAAAGGCAGTAGTCGGTTAGATCCATTTGCGTAAGTTTTTTTTTGGTCTTTTGTTGCTATGAAATTATGAACCATAATATTATTATTCTCATTTTCTTAAGACTTGTATCCAGTATCTGCTGGGAAACATCTACTTAATATTAGAATAATTTCCTTTGTTGTCAAAAGATGAAAAACTGTAGTAATGTATCCTATAATGAAGAGCTGCATTCTTAATAAAACAGTTTTATTTTAATTTTAATATGTGTATTACCACAAATTGGCACACTCTGATGCTTTATTAATAATAATTTCTTATTAATACACCAAAGACAAGATGTAAATGTGAGAGGATTTATTTGTCAGCTCACCAATAATGCCTGGTGGATTGTTTGCTATAGACAAAGACTATTTCACACTTCTCGGAACTTACGATGAAGAAATGAATCACTGGGGAGGAGAAAACATGGAACTGTCATTCAAAGTAAGTGAAAAAAAATAATGCTACATGCAAGCAAAACGACATCAAACCTTTCTTTAATACACTGGGCTCTCTAGGGCACTGTAGATGGTTTTAAATTGATCTGTTTCTTTCTTTCTGGAACTTGGTAGACTCCAAGCCTGTCCATTCTCTGATGTTGTCTTTTCTGTCATCATTATTTTATTCCTCTTTTCCGTTTCTTTATGATGGTCAAGAGGACTTTATGTAGTAAAAATGTCATCTAGATCTTGGTACAAGATTCCAATTTAACAAGATCTTTATATGAGACGTTTAATTTGTTACAATGCACCTCATTACCACAAAGCTCTGCTGTAAGAGTTAAGATTCACAAGCATACACAACAGTGAATGTGACAGGTAAGTGCCTAACATATCCTGGAAATATTGGAAATAGTGCTGACATTCCTGGCAGGCTTCAGCCTTGTCAAACTGTCCTGAAATCTGCAGTTATTTCAGTTAAGTACTCGAAGCTTGTATCTATTTCAATTTTTCTACATTTATTTTATTTCTGATTGATAACACTGATATTGTTAATATTAGTTTTCTCACCTTGATTCCACTCTGAAACCAGACCATTCTTTAGCAAGGATTTCCTCTCCCTGCGGTTTCATTGATGACTACAACTGTTTCATGGAGTTCACCATTCTCCTTTCTGCCACATCTTGTTACAGACTGACAACATCAATGGTTACAACCATCAATTCTTTGCCCTTTCTGAAACATTTTCCCTTAGTGATCTTAGTCTGTAACAGCTTTATGTCTCTGCCTAAGAGACAAAAGAAATGACAGCAATAGGTTTGTAGAAAATTATAAGATTGTTATCATCTTCTAGGTGTGGATGTGTAATGGAAGTATTGAGGTTGTGCCATGCAGTCATGTTGGTCATGTGTTCAGAGAGAACAGTCCAATCAAGTGGAAGACTGGAAGTCAGCTTCAGAGAAATTCTATAAGAGTAGCAGAAGTGTGGATGGATGAGTTTAAAGAATATTATTATGATACATTTCATCACAGATTGGTAAGAAAACAGCTATTACTATTACTACTATTAATAATAATAATAATAATAATAATAATAATAATAATAATAATATTATTATTATTATTATTATTATTATTATTATTATTATTATTATTATTATTATTATTATTATTATTATTATTATTATTATTATTATTATTATTATTATTGAGAAAATACTTAATACTGACAACCAAGAATATATTTTATAAATTAAACATTAATAATATCCAAGGAAATACAGACTGGATGCTCACTTGAGCATGAAAAAAAAAAAACAAAATGAAAAAAAAGAAACACTGGAGATGTTACCTACAATGCTATACTATTTATACCAATATTCATTTTATTTTTAGCTGATTGTGTTTAATTCAGTTAAAAATCAAGTCTATGATTTAATCATAATAATATGAAAAGAAAACTGCTGCCACTACTCCATGTCTACTCTTACCAGAAAGCAATAAAAGTATTTTCTAATACAGGAAAAAACATTACATGATTTTAATGAATACTTATAAAATTAAAATATTATAAAATGGGCAGATAAGACCGTTAATCACTGTGCTTTGATATAATTAGTACTTCTGAAACACTGACACAGTGTTAAATTATGTTTGTTTCAAGGGTCAATTTGGTGATGTTTCAAAGAGGAAACGTCTGCGTGAAAGTCTGAAGTGTAAAAACTTTGCGTGGTATTTAAAGAATGTTGCTACGGAAATAAAAGTTCCTTGGAATCATGTGATCAGTGGCGAGGTTTGTTTCATTTCAAGCTTATCAGTTTTCTTCTTTAGAAACACTAAAGTAATTTAATTATTAGTAAAGCTTCTTTTTTACTAAGAGAGGTGCAAAGAAACTTCATAAATTGAATTATAATTATGAATTCATACAAAAAGGCAACTGTACACAAAACAGCTTTTACTGATACAAGCCATACTGACAGACAGAGGCATGCATAATTATGTACACACATTTGTTAGTTCTTTTGGTAGATAAGCTTATTGATTTTGCAAAATTACTAATAAAAATGATTAAAAACAAAACATGCTTATATACAACCCTTAAACAATTCCATGTACGAAGAAAGAAGAGATTCAACTGACATGAAAACCAGTTTCTGTATTTAATATTTTAATTTCAGATTCGCAGTATGGCATCACCAGTGTGTCTGGAGTCAGGTGATATTGGTGGACATGTTTTGTTAAAAGCATGTCATAAACTTGGATACAATCAGGTAGATTACATTATTGAAGATTATTATCTATATACCACTTAATGTTAAGTACAGATATGTCCTAAGCCTTTTGGCATTAATATTAATATAGCTTCTTATTATATGACTTGATTGTGTTTAGAAACAATATTATGGAAAGAAAAGAATGGTATGGTGGGCATTTTTTGACAGAAGAAAATCAAAATGTTAATATGAGTATAAATCCATTTCTGAAACCTTTACAATAAAAAACAATGATAATGTTTTCAATGCATTTTCAGTTTGATTAAGTCATTATAAGAAACCTACTTTTGTTTTAGCAACCCACTGTTTTAAAACTAGGAAATGTACATGATGTTGTTGTGTTGTTTAGCATTGGTACATGTTTGGCTCTGGTGAAATAAGATCAGTGCAGGAGACGTCTCTGTGTTACGTGAGTGAGACTCCAGTTCTTGTTTCATTTGAGCTCTGTAGGGGAGAGACATCGTGGAAGTATAATGAGGTAAACAGTAATTTCTTCTATTTCATTATCTTGTTTTTCTTACTTTATGTTTGAAAAGCTGTCAATCAGTAAATTTACACATATCTAAAATTATATTTATAGAAGTAATTTTCTTACATTTTTTATTTCTGGTTGAGGAAAAATGACTGTATTAGAAAAATGTATGTTGTAGAGAAAATCTATTGGCAGAATATTCTTGTTTTTTTGCCATAAAAAGCATTTCATTTTTATATTTGTCATTTTTTTCAGACTGTTTTTTTCTTATTATTATTAATTATTTTTCAGATTTTTGTTTCTTCAGATTTACCTTTCCCATATATATATATATATATATATATATAATGGTCTGAAAATAATTTTAATGATTAGAAAATAATTTTGTATTTCTTTCTTTGAGAAAGATGACACAAAATCTAGATATTTCTTACAAATTAATGTTTAATTTTTAAAGCAAAAACTGTTGGATGGAAAGTGATCCTAATTCAAACTATTATTTTATAAGACATTACATTGATTACAATTAATCATACATCTATGGTTTCAGAATTGTAATTATTATCATAATATGCTTCTATAGGACAAAACAATTATGGTGAATTCTGGGTCCAGTCCAAGAATGTGTCTGCAGGCCAGTCCAGGGAAAGAAAAGCTGTCTGTTCAACTATGTAGCTCTAGTCTCTGGCAGAAATGGAGATTTGAAGACTTTAAGAAAAATGTATAATTTGTTTTTTTAATAGTTTACAGAAACTTTTATCATGTTAATTATTATTTTGTGTGACTGTGTGTTCAGTACAAATTTTCTGTTTTAAAGCAAGTATTTGTAAAATTTACCATTCACCAGTCTAAATATTAGATGCTGTTATATGCAGTGGTTTTAATGGCAGGAGAAATAATTAATTTGTCTTTACTTATTATGTCTATCATAAAAGAAATTTGGGCAATGCCAAAAGGACAAGAAAAATGTATAATTGTATTTTATTGTAGACATTTACCAATGAAAGTATTATTATTTTATTTTTCTCTTTGTGTGTGTGTGTGTGTGTGTGTGTGTGAGCGTGCCTGTGTGTTCTTTTTCAATAGCAACCAGATATATTATTATATCTATCAGCCTAAATATTAGTTAATATTTTATCTAGCAATATATTTTATTTAATCATTTTAATCGTTTGTGAAATAATAAATTTGTCTTATCACAAAAGATATTTTGGACATGAAAACAAGAAAAAATTTGATTTGCATTTTATTGTAGACTTTTTCCAATGAAGATATTCTTCTTCTTATTATTATTATTATTACTACTTAAAAATATATATATATTTTCTGTTATTAAATTTCTTTAAATTTTTAAAATTTGTATTACCAACCATTTATAGTATTATCATTCATCAGTGTAAATATTAGTTAATGTTTTATTTAATGGTTTTAATGGTTTGTGAAATAATTAATGTTTGGATGTGAAAGCTACAAGAAAATTTTATGAGCTGTATTTTATTGTAGACATTTACCCATTTCTGTTTTTTTTTCTTTTATGTGCATTCAATAGTTGCTTTTTGGATGTTTATTTTTTTTTAAAAGCAACCATTTATATTATTACTTAACATTCATCAGTGTAAATATTAGTTAACATTTTTTTTAATGGTTTGTGAAATAATTAATTTATCTTTACTTATGACTATCATGAAAAAGAATACAAGAATAATTTAAATATTGATTTCACTGTAGTCATATATCAATGAAAGTATTTTTTTTTTTTGCTTTTTTATATTATTTTATTTTGTTTATTTTTAGATTTTTAATAGCAACCATTTATATTATAATTTAATATCATCAGTGTAAATATTGTTTTATTTTAATGGTTTAATGGTCTTTGAAATCATTAATGTCTTTACTTATTATGACTATCATGAAATAAAGTTTTTGACATGAAAACTGTAAGAAAAATTTATGAGCTGTATTTTACTGATAAAAGCATTTTATCATCATTTTTTATGTGTTTTCAATAGTTTTTATTTTTTAACATTCATCAGTGTAAAGACTTGTTAATATTATACACAATACTGTATTTTATTCAATTCTTTTAAATGTAATTTTTAAAATAAATAATTTGTCTTTGCTTATGAGTCAAAATAAAATTAAAAGACATTTTTTCAGAAATAATCTGTTTACTAGACTGAGTCAATCATAACAAACAATGTTTCAGTGTTCTTTTTCCATTACATCCTGTAAAAGGTCCCTTGCTATTAGTCAATAAAGCAACCTAGGCTTCTATCAAACTTATTTAATGTGTAAAAAATACTTAGAAAACTCAATGTGATTATTGTAAATGTAGAAAAGTAACAATTATAAAATAAATACTTTCAAACATGCTTTGATTTATTGGGATGATGATTAATGCATTTGCATTAGGTTAGTAAACATTTCTAAATGACTAAGACTATTCACTGTAGCTGTAATTGCTTTTAATTTGTTATAATCTCTGTTAGTAAAAGCACACTTCTTGTAAATTGTTGGTACAATCTGCCTATTTCTTGTGAATAAATAGATTCATTTTACCATCAATGTCAGTTTGAACTATTTCAGTCTAAGAACAAGTTAAATATCTATATGTCTATGAATATTTTATTGGTAAAGCTTTGTTTTATTAATATATTTAAAGACAGGTTTATGTTATACTTGAACAATATATAGATAAGAGAAAAAAATATAATAAGATATTTAAATTTAAAAAAAAACTTTTTTCAGAATTCATATATTTTTTCTATGGAAAGAAATGATGTGTTATATTATAAAATATCCAAAAAAGCCATACTGCTTCAAAGAAAAAGGTTTATATTAAATTCTTGTAACAGTTGTACATAATACTACTAATAAAAAAAGAATTTCTGAAGAAGAAAAAAACGCCCTCAAGGCTATATCAAGTTGTAGAGGTCAGTAAAGTTAGTGGGTAACATCAAAAATCACATTTTCATGATTAGCACTTTTCAGTCTATTCACAATATGAAAAAAACACTTTTCAAAATATCATGGCAGCCCATGCTAAAATAAGCAGTGTTCCTCCATATGGAGTGATCCAGCGAATGCGAGTGTCACCTGTGAGAGCGTGGTAGTAGCAGCTACCACTGAACATCAACATCCCTGCTGTCATCATTGAACCAACCTGGAAAAAAGTTAAAATAAATAAATAAAAGATTTATTTAAATAAAATATTTTTAAACACAAAATAAATAAAGATTGTATAACAGAATAAAATATATAACATCAAAAATCCCATAATCAAATGTAAAATTGACAGACAGAATTGATGTTTTAAAAAATAAAAAAATACTGTTTATAAATGGACATGTTTGAATATAATATTAATTTAGGAAAGTTTATAAACTCACCAACAGTGGCCTTCGAGCCAGGCAGGTACCCAGCAAAGCAGCAGAATGAATCAGATGTTGTTTGTTTCCAACACTGAATGTCTGAAACATCCCAAAAATAATATAATCAGTTTTAAAATGTTAAAATAATAAATGAAAAAATGTATTTATGAAACTGGACTGGACTGGAAAAAAATAATATACATAAATAAAAGAACTAGGTTACATAAGAGGCCTGTCATACCTTTTCAAGAATGACAGAATGAATTGCTGATACAAAAACTAGTAATTGAAAATTAAAATATAATTGTCTCAGATTTGTTTTTAAAAAAAAAAGAAGCGAAAATAATAATAATAATAATAATAATCATAATCATAATAATAAAAAAAAAAAAATTAAATAAAAAAAAAAAAAGAAGAAGGGAAAAAAGATTATGAATGGGACTTTACTTACTACAGTCAATAAAGATTGTTTTCAGCACTTGATGATGTTAATAATAAATACATTATTGTTTTAGTTCAGAGCAGTTGATGAGATTGTTTTTATGGAAGAAAAACTGACACAAACAAAAGCTGTTTTAGTACATTAATCTGGAATGCCAAAATTCTGTATTTAGTAAGAGAATAAACTTACAACAGTGAAAAAAAAAAAAAAAAAAAAAGTTCAGTTTAACATGATCAAAGATTTTCTAGTGTTAGTAAATGATGAAAACCTTTAATATAAAGTTACCTTTCTTTTATTGTATTTATTTTGCAATACCAACTCTACTAAATTTTTCTAACTCAAACTGTATTTATACTTTTTAGTTCTGAATAAATTGTTTTAATAACTTTTTCCACAATAAACTATTCTTCATTAGAGCTATATTATGCACTGATATTTTTATTGATGCATAATATTTAAAAAATTATAATATTTTTTGAAAACATATAGGGTAAGGTGGGGGGGGTATATCTTGACCCTTTTCTATTCAACCTCACCTACAGCTTTACAGACAAAAGGAAACCACAAAATGGAGTGAATAATGTGTAGTATGTGCATTTCTGCTTCAGTATACACAAACACTATATGCGTAGTGCTTATACTTCTGAAATAGGAACCAGGTCAAAAATTGTTGACAGTGGACAGATTTGCCCCATCGATTTGGTCCTCAAATTTGTTGTACTGATTATTGCTATGTAATCATTGTACTAATAATAATTTGTCCTAATCATAATACAAGTCAGATTCAAAACTTCAATTAACTAAACTCCTTGACAAATATCACAAAAGAATACAATATTTTTCAAGTCTGCACCAGCTGGGGTTTCGAGGTTTGTGCAAGGATCACGACTATATCAATTTGGGCACCCATCACATCCTTTGAACTCATCGGAATTTATGCCATCATCATCTCTGCCACTGCATTTACATTTTTCTTATGTACCTATTACATCTTTGTCTTCTAGTTCAGGCTTATCACTACCGATGTTTTCTTTGACTGCTTCCACCAGTTCTGCTGTAGCATTCAAATTGAGCTGCAGTTTTCCCATTGTTATTTTCTGTTTTTTTCATTTTTTCTGCCTCTCTCACCTTTGCTCTCTCTGCCTTTTCTTCCTCCTTCCTCTTCTTCTCTGCCAACTCTTCTTCATACCTCTTGACACTTTCTTCTTCTGTCAATTCCTCAGCATACCTTGTTGTTTTCATTATTTTCTGGCCACTATACTCCATGTGTAAACGGCTCAGGATCTACATCTTTTGTTCTAATGAGAGATAGTAAGGTCCTATTTATAACAACAAAGTTTCGGAAGCCTGGGCTGAACAATATAGTGGCTGTAAGTCATAATATACCTCGAGGGCCAGAATTACCCCCACCTTACCCGCTAATTCATGTCTTACTATTATTACAGACTTAAATGTACCCAGAAAAACAAACTGTGAAATAAATTTCATAGTTAAAGTTGATTTACCTCTTTTAGAGCATCATCTGCATCACTAGCCCGGAAAGCTGAAATTAAAATGAATTTGATGTCAATTTATTACAATAATAATAATAATAATAATAATAATAATAATAATAATAATAATAATGATAATATACAGAGAGGATTATCAGTAATACAATATTTCATGACACAGCAAATATTATAAACAAATAATAAACTTATGATAAACTGCCTTGTGTTTTGCTGAATAGATATTAAACTATTTTTAAAAAACCCATAAAAATTACAACAATGATATGGAATATTTCTGACAAAGATTTTAATGTTTTCATTTTCAGCAATACTATTTTAATTGTTCATGTAAATATCATTATTGAAATAAAATTAAATTCCAAGTTTATTATGTCAAGGGGAAACAATTGTTGCTTACATACTAATTTACAACTTAACTACGTTGCTATGTCATTACTCATTTACTGGTCTAAGAATAATAAAATGATGTTCAACATCCAGAATGAAAACTATAATAATAACAACAACAACAACAACAACAACAACAACAATAATATACCGTGTGCGCCGTATGCCGACATAGCCACAGCAATTGCACCAGACAGACCAGCCACTCTGACAAAAAGATATGGACGTGCCATTTCAATTTCTTTAATAATTACTTTTTCTATTTCTTTTGTTGCTGCAATCTGTGGAAGTTGGTTATAAACAGTTTGTAAAAAGTTAGTAACGTCTTTCAAAATATATGACATAATGTCATCAACGGAACATGGCGTAGTTTGCAAATAGTAATTACATCATGTATTCCCGTTTCCTAATTTTATTATTGACTAATTCCCGTTCGATTTCTTAAAACGTTTATTTAGTTCATGGAAAGCGTAATATTAATGATAACCAGTCTTTCTGAGTTTGGTCATTCAGTTAAGGTTAAAATATGGAAAACAATAATTTACCCTATACATCGAAAAGTACATTTTTCGCAAAAATCACAACCATAATTTAGAGTGATTCATGGCATAACAAATATTTTAAGCATTGAAACTGCGATTTAAATAAAAGAAAACTAAATTATGTCAGCTTGTATTTTCCATTTTTATGGTCACGAAACGCACATAAGGTTTAAATTTGTTTTACTTAGCATTTATGCTATGCTCATTTTTTTTTTTTTTTTTTTTTTTTTTTTTGTGCAATAAGAAATATGCCAAGTGCCACATTTTTTTTTTTTTTTTTTTTTTTTTATTGCAAATCGGTAAATATCCTTATACTAGTAAAATCTTTGTCGGCAATCTTTAAGAGTTATTTCCCCTTTAATTTAAATACCTCTTTTATAGTTGAAAATAGAAAACTGAAAATACAACGTTGTTGTAATCAAAGGTTTGTTTGGTTAAATCTAAATTACAGATTACAGTAAAGTTTTGTTTAAAATGTCTTTTGATATAACTAAGCTTGATTTATATGGTATACTCGGAGTTGACGAGGAAGCGTCGGAAAAGGAAATTATCAAAGCTTATCGAAAAAGTGCCTTGAAATGTCATCCAGATAAAAACCCAAACGATGAGAAGGCAGCAGAAAATTTCCAAAAACTTTCAAAAGCTTTGGAAATTCTAACAGATGTGTCGGCAAGGGCAGCATTTGATAAAATTATTAAAGCCAAAAAGGCTGCAGAAGTTAGACATAAACATTTGGATAGCAAGAGAAAAAAGTTCAAGGAAGATTTAGAGGCTAGGGAAAAGGCATCTCTAGTTACAAAGAACACAGATTCGGAGGCACACAAAAATTTAATAGCAGAAATAGAAAGGCTTAGAAAAGAAGGATCAAAGCTGTTAGAAAGAGAACAAGAATTGCTGCGTCAAAGATTATCAGATAATCAGACAGAAGCAGACTCGTTTAAGCCTGAAACTGCTGCTTTGCCGAAATTAAAAATCAAATGGAAAGCTGACAAAAATGATGACTCAAATGGAGGTTATACTTACGATGATCTCTTCGAATGTTTAAATAAATATGGTGATATATCAGCTCTTGTCGTTTCCAAAAAGAAAAATGGAACAGCTATTGTTGAATTTAAAAATGGCAGAGATGCCCAGTTTGTAATTCAGTATGAAAAGGGCCACACTTCCAATCCACTGACATTTACATGGTTGTCTGGGAAACCATCAGAAGATATTTTGAACAATGATGCATATACTTCCAAACCAAAAAATTCAGATATGTTATCAAGTAAATCAAACTCCTCTCATGAGAGAGACTTTGAAAGTTTAGTTCTGATGAAAATGAGACAGGCAGAAGAGAGAAGAAAGTTAATTGAACAGATGCAAAGAGAGGATGAAGAGATATCGTGATGCTGTCAAATATTAATTAACATGACTGTTGACTCGAAACCTTTTTCTTCTTTTTTTTGATAGAATACATTTATAAATAAAACTTAATTTTAATAGTTCATTTTTCAGTTTCTTTTCCTTTTTCTTTTTTTCTTATTTCACTTTTTTCTTCTTTTTTTTTTGCCAGAATGCAAAATGAATTTACTGCCTATATAATATAATTTAAAAGTATTTATTTTATTATTAGCAGAGGTTGGAGTCAGTAATGAAGTTTATATAACATAGGCACCAACATACAGACTATTCTATTTCTGTATATTCAACATTTCACTATTATTGGAAGTAAAACAAATGCTTGTATGATGATCACAGAGGAACCTCTGAACATTATTACTCCTGCAACCAATCAGTATTTAGGTCATGTGATAACAAATAGTTTACTGTTTGTTTGTGTGCAATCGCTTGCATGTGTATGTATCATTGTGTTTGTTTGTATTTAATTTATGGTATTTTACATGATTAGCTTTTACTATTTAGAAATTAACACTGATTTTGAATAGTGAAAAATTGAGGTTGAAGACTTCAATAATTAAAAAATATATATATTTGGTATGTTCATTTTACTGTTATTAGGTTTGAAATTTATGTAAAAAGTATTTTTTAAATGGAGGTGACAGATAATTATAAAGATAAACACGTAACTATTGGAATATTTCACTGTCTGAAAACTAAATTTGATGATTTTAGATGATTTTCCATATTATTTACATCAAAGGTAGTAGTATATAGTTGTAGTATAATAGTGTAGTAATATTAATATAGTAATACTAGTGTCATAGTAGTAGTCGTGTTTTTATTCTATTACTTTTATTATTTTATTATTGTAGTCAATGTTGTTATTGTTGTTCTATATATATGTGTGTGTAGTTGTGTGTATAATGTTATCTTTTTGTTGATATCATTATTTTAATTATTATTTACTTAATTTATTATCTCCAAAATTTCAACTTCCTCTTTTTATCTGAAATTAATGCAAACACACACACACCGACACACACACACACACACACACACACACACACACAAATACTCACACAGTTATACACACTTACTTAATTACATACATATTTAAATTTTAAGTTATTTTAATCTGCACCTACGGTGAACAGTCCTGCAGTAATTTCCTAAAAATAGCAGTATTTTCCAATTACTTGGTGAGGAATGAACCCTATAAAGAATTTGTTCAAAAACATTATTGTAAAATATTTATTTTTTTAATTATTTATTTCTTTATTTAGTATATAAATTTAATTTCTTGATTTTTATTATTAGTTTATTATTTTGTTTTATAATTGTATTTATTTTTCTTTGAAATTTCGTTTGACTTAAAAGCAACTGTAGTTTCTTTTTTCATGTTAAATAATAAACATACAAAGTAAATTCAATCAAGAAAAGCGAGATGATTATTATTTATTTTATAAATCATTAATTACAGTTTCCAAAAATTAAAATCTGATTTTGAACATTCCAACAGAGTTGTGGTTACGGCAAAATTAGAGAAGGTTACAACTGAATCATTCTTCAACTCTCATTCTTTCACGAAACGCGCAATGTTTTATTATTTTATAAATATATATATAAATCACGACATTAGAGAAAATATTAGGTTTTAATAATAATAATCTATGGCTATATCTAACGGTATTTATGCTAAGTAATACTATAATCACATTTAACTGTCTCAGACTTTCACATTCACTAGCATACTAACTCACAAACTTTCACTCCGCTTCTTACAAAAATAGGACCATCTATTCATCATCTAACATACACAGACGTATATCCACAATGCTACATACACACTTTATCTCTCATGCACACTCTTTCATCCACACACATACATATACACCTATTATCTCTCTGCTGCACAGTCACATACATCCACGCACATACACATAAACACCTCTCTTGTGTACAAGCACACATCAACTCTCTGTCATGCAAAGCTCCTGAAATCATAGCCCGTTCACGTGGTAACAAATTAAATCTTTAAGAATTCATAACTCCAGTTATACAAAGTTTTTATTCCAAAATTAATCAGAGTGAAAAGATTTAGATGATGAAATACATTTAGAACTGAACACGTATTAACAATACGGACGTATGATAGAAACGAAAGAACATAATTCTGATAAAATCGGCGAACATTTGTTGCATTCATCGGCGATCGTATGAAAAATAAATAAATAAATAAATAAAATAAGTATTATTGTGATTAATATTCTCAGTCTTTACAATTTGTCAATTTTTCCTATAATTTTAATGCATTTCAGGCGACAGATGGTAGTAATTGTTTTGGTTATATATACAATTTCTTTACCATTTTAATTATATATGCAAATGATAAAATCACGATCGTACAGCCTTGTACATTATACTGTCAATATTTCTGAAACTCGGAATTTCAGCATTTCTCTCTGAAACCATCCAACATGTCACATTTTATTAATTAGTACGGCTAATGTAAATTAAAACAGCTCTTACTATAAAACCACGACAATTTCCTGTCAATAAAATATATTATTTATACTGTAATAACGAGAGATACAAATTTTCCTATCACCGGCGGCATAGATGTTCGTTTGTTATGCCTGGAAACTATGTAAAGATTTTTATTCTTACGTTAATTTTTTTTTTTTTTTTTTTTATAATATTTATTTATTATTGGATTATTTATTTATTTATTTATTTTGTAATTTTAATATTTTCATTATTACGATTTTTAAACCAAGTCAGTCTACTGTAGAAATAACATACACGTTTTTTAATGCTTTGTTCCTGTTACGCTATTCGATCACATTATTAATTGATAACTCCACTTGGAAATAAAGTTTTAATTTTTGATTATCAGCGTTACCAAATGTTGTCAATCAATAAAAAAAATAACACTAAAGAAAAACTAACTTTTTTTTATGTAGATGGCTATAGATCGATAAAAACATGCACTAATGCACACATACACAAAACAATGTGCTTGTATTTCAGGTTAAATGTAGGCTAAATTCTTTACAACAATTAACCTCTTTGTTACCATTACAGATATAACTGAAAACAAAGGGTAAACAGATTTAATAATGCTGTGAGGGATATTTACACGGTTCCTTTGCTGCTGCTAATAAATGGTTTAATAAAATTCAATAAGAGAAATGGAGGCGCTCAGATATTTTTAACTGTTCTGATTTTGTTATTATACTTCATAATTAACTAATAATAACAACAACAACATAAACACAACTGCCATCTCATCACCACCATAACGAAAACAATACAACCACCACCACAGTCAACGTCAACAACAATAAATAAAAAAATATTTTTATGTTGTAATAATGACAGGCAGAAATTTCCGTATCACGGAAAACAAAGATGTCCGTTAAATAAATTATACTAAATAAAAATGCATACGCAATGACATCAACGTAATAATTATTTAATTAACTCGCTAATTACTAAATAGATAAACGGCAACTGTTTGGATGTTGTAAGAATACTGGTGTCAAAGTTCACGTGAACACGAATCGTTGTGACGACGGATGTGAAATGTAATGAGAATTAATGTTTACACAGTAACGATCAGTTTTTCAAGAAAAGGAAAGACGAGCAGAGGCTGGTGGAGATGACAGATAGCGCGTTAGAAGATTACATATACCTGAGTGGTAACACACACTGACCAATGCCACGTTATCAAGCTGTGAAACACGAGGTCAGTTTGGAATCGCCTGTTTATTTCCAGTAACTTGCACGTGTGTGTATGTGTGCATATGAAGATAGTTTAGAACGTAATAGATAAAACAATATCACAATTAATATACGGTTTTGATTGTATTGTTATTTGCCTGCTAGTGTCTGATCGTAATAATAGAAGTAGGTCACAATTTAATTAAATGGAGGCTGCGAATGGAAATCTTTAGGGAATGTATTTATTTTTTTACAGACGTTTTGGCATTCATCAACGGAAAGTAAGTAGTGGCTGTTATTAATAAGTGTATTAGTTTTATGTTCTGATAAGGAAACAACGAAAAATGGTTCGGGAAATTGTGAAGAACGCACTGACTCAGGACTGACTTAGGAATGTAAGTAAGACTGTCTTTTTGTTTTTATAAGCACATAATTCAGAATCGTGTGCAACGGTATTTCAAACAACAGTAGGTGCTGCAATCTATTGATTATAGTTAGCATAAATTTCTTATTGATGTAGTTATGACTGTAAACCGTTTTTTTTTGTCTCACGCAATAGGGCCGTTAACCATACCTTAATAGGGCCTCGTTGAAACTTGGGAGAGTTTTCTCAGCAATATGTAGATGTACTGTTTTCTGTGTTTAAGTTAGAAAATTGGTCCTAACTTATTTATTAAACCACGGATTGCAGTTTAGGTTATACCCACTTGTAGAATCCGCTGTTAGCTATTTTTTATTTATTGTAATATTTTATATTGCCCTACTATTAAGGTACAGTTTTCGAAAATGTCGGTAACATATTTATTATTTACCTAAATAGCTTACTTTAATACACTTTAACATTTCGTAATTAACCTGTATGAATCGTTAAAGTAAGTAAATATGTTACCCATTTATTTCTACAAATATTCCTAACAGTATGTATTAATTAAATATGTACTGTTATTTAACAGTAATCCAATTACTGAAATCACCTAGCAATTAACATCATTAGCGAGGGACAAAAGGAATTATTGTCAGCTACGCTCTGTTGACTTCAGGGAAGTCCGCGAGGTGTTCATTTAAGTAAGGGTCAAAAAAGCCGAGTAGGAGAACAAAGGCAAAGACACAGAGAACGTGTTGGACGGTGGGTTTGGTGGCCATTATTAGGCAGTTATGTTGGTAACTATATTTTGCATTTTTATCTTTGTTTATCCTTTTCTGTATGCTCTGTTTGATTTGTTGATCAATTTGATGTAACCTCTATGGATTTATATATCTATATATTTCTAACGTAAGCCGTTAGGGAAAATTAAAATAATTGCTTGCTTGCACACACATCTCATCACCTACAACCCTTTAAGCATGCTACCAACATGCGATGGATTCCTGAATGCGTTCTCATATTGGAAAGACCGTACCTATCCACGATATTCCATTTATCGTGAATGAGGTGCATTTGTTGGCTATGATTCGAGGAATATATTGCGAGATTCCAAAGCACTGGTATTTTCCTTTTAACAGGGACCTTTCCGCAGACCTTGTCTTTGCTCAGCAGAACCAACGTATTGGAAGACAGAGACAAAACAAGAGAAGATGAGCCAGATAATGACGGTGACGGTATCAATCATCAGTTTCAGGAACAGCTGAATGATGTCTGTAGTGACATTTGTGTTTTACCAACCCAACTTCAACAGCAGATACTAAATTTGAAAATCTCCCGCGTTTCATTTTATTTCTGATGGTGTGTATTTGTTTCCATCTGCAATTACACCCATATCAATTTTTTTTTTTTTAAATGTGAGAGCGAGACTACCACGGAATTCCCAAGCCAAAGACTGTTGGAGGATCTGCATGAAAATCCTGCCATCTTGTTTTCACATGCAAGTTGTCTACAGACTGGTCTAACGCACATGGAGGCCGACGTAAAGAAAACTGTGGACGACATATCTATTTCAGATTTGTTTACCAAGGATATTAGTCTGTAGACTGGATTGAAAATGCACGTAGAATCAATATTCTGTATACACTGTAATGTGTTTAAATGTACCTCTAAATATCAATTCATTATCATTGCAGTTTCAGATATATTAGAACATTATCACCAACTTTACAAAACGTTTTCAACCCCTCCACCACACCATTGTGAGACATCCTGTGGTGTTAATACTGCCCATACATACGAAGAAGGTCTTGCTCGTTGATGGTCATCATTCGTTTCACGGAGATGTTGACGTAACTGGAAAATGGCACTGCTTACTCCACTCCTCCCCTACTTAATGAGCTAAAGTCTTTTTACGTGATTATTCACATTACACACTTAACTGAAACAAACCTGCTTTGAATAAATAAACATTAGTTAATATTTGCTAATAAACAAAACCCTACAAACCCCCCCCAAATATAGACATTGTACAATCCGTTCTACCAACAACATACAAAGTTATTTCACAGTACTATATATGCCAGAAGCTTCACAGAGAATAAGTGGTTACCTTACCGGTATAGAGTATGTTAATAAAAGCGTAGTGACAAGAGAAACAGTCCACGCGACGAATAAATCCAAGCTGTCGTTTGTCTTGCCATAGGCATGCTGTTTTACAACTACTTTTATAACAGTTATAAGAGATGATAAAAAAAAAGAGTTAATCTTGTGATGTCACCATTTATACAGAGTATTTGTGTTTTGTTTTCACTGACTGAGTCGGAAATCTGCAAAACACATTTGGAGTAAAGGCAATTTTTTTAATTTGTGTCTGGAAAAAAAATAGCGAATCTGTCGATTTTGAGATTTTCCCTGTAAACGATTCTTTAGCTATCCTTTTATTGATTTCCATTGTTGATAGCGTCTAAGTAATATATGCATTTTATCTGCATTATTAAGTAATTTCTGTAAAGAGGTGAACGTTCATTCATTCGCTAATCTACCTTGAAAACATGCAGAAAACTGCAGGTGTACGTGCTTTCTCTTCGGGTAACTTTCCGACAATCCTTGACAAACCAAGTATCGCCGGTAAGCTTGAAAAGTCTGCTTTGCACATTATAAGCAGAAATATGCTAATAACTGAGCTTTTCAACTCATACTTTGCTGAGAACACACATTCTTTGATGTTCAGCAGTGTTTGTATGTTGATCACGTGACAGCAACAGCAAGGTAATGCCGTAAGTTATTGATCAATGAAAAGCCATTTATTAAACCTATAAAAACACGCATGCACATCGCTCATTTCCATAGAGTGGTAGCTGACCTAGATAAAAGAAAAAGAGAGAGAAAACTGTTGATAGAATACTGAATGTGATCATGTACAGATTTTCCTTATCAAATAAGCAAGGCTGTGGAAAAAGGAAGTAATTAAGATGTATCTGTTACTTAAAATGGAAGTTTGTTTCTGTAACTGTTTAGAAGAAAAAAGAATAGTCATTTATAGATTTACTGTTAAGGTATGACATTTTGGTTTTTCTGATCTTAGCAAAGTAATTAAGTATTTATTTACATCTTGTATCTCTGGCATTATCAAACAAATGTAAAGAGAATGGTTTCATTTTTGAGTACTTCGAATTAAGATATGTTGTGCAGATCTGAGCCTTTGTTACAAAACATGGTAATTACATAACTGATGGAAATAACACAGGGATAATTAATTATTTTATTATTAATTATTTCAAACAATAATTTTATTTTATATGTGAATACAGTATCTAGAAAAAGACATCGACAGGTCTAAGTTTAAGTCAGATGTATCATGTAAACAAAGAATAATGGTAGTAGGTTCTTGATTTTACTTAATGATGATAGTAATTATAAAATAATTAAACTATTTGCATTATTTTCTAATAAAGATATTGTATTTATTTTAGCAGAATACCACAAAAAAAAAAAAAAAAAAAAAAATCTTTAAATTGGCCAAATCTGATCCAGATGTATCCATGGAAACTAAGGTAAATATCCCAAAATAAACCGAATAATTTCAAAGCCGTTTCCTGCGTTTTAAGATTTCTACTCCAATTGGCTTATTACACCATAACTCCCGTTAGAATTCATGGAACTTCTATTATGACATATCATAAGAAAGCAGAAATGTTGCTCTTTCAAGTTCTAGTAATAACTCATTTTTTTTTTTTTAATTCTAGAAGTGACTCATTTAGTGAGAACGATATACGATATTCCTGCATTTAGGGAGTTACTCGTTTTGTTTTATAGTGTTTATGAATTCTGATTGTATATAATATTATTATTTGATTTATGATCCAAATACGCAAACGTATATGTGTAAATAATGTCAATTACCAGACAGTAAATATATATATAAAACCAAACGGGAAATACGCTATAATGAACATGTTCTAGCACAACTAATATATACTGTTATTCTTGGTAAAACGTCTGAGCTATGTAGTATAAGGTTATTTTATAATGTAATATTTTAATGTAACCTGTTTGTCTTAGGTCGTTTTAGATCAACTATAGCTTGCTCCTTTTGGATATCCCACATAATCACTCTGGCCACAAATGAGATACAGCTACCGGACCAATTAACCGGAAGTTATTTTCCGACGCTATTTTCATAGTACGCGCGCGCGGTGTTGTCGTCACCAGACTGGAACTACTCTTTCAAGCCGCGTGGCTTTCATTCACTCGCCACATTGTTTACGTGTTGAGTCGCCACAGTTGTGTATCGTCAATTTTCTTTATGTTTTTAATTTTAAAATGTTTATGCCTAATTATTTACGTGTTTAGATGCCTTGGTACCAGAACACCGGAAAAATCCAGAAATCCGGAATGCCTCAGGCTCCTAGGAGTCTGAATATTTGGTCTGGTACCTGTAGTTACACTTTGCATTCTTCTGGGACATCCAAGAAAGAAAGAATCAGTTATAATATGAAAAGCTAGCACATTTTTGCATTTTTTTAGCTTCTAAATAGTTACGACATACTTACATTTTATACAAACACTTTGGTCCAAATATTGTTAATTTATGTGAAGTCAGACTTTTGTTATAAAAATATTCAGTTTGTAACAGCGTTCCAGAACATCTGAACATTTTTACATAACTTTAAATGTGCATTAAATCTTCACTAAGCATATATATATATATATATAAATAACAACTCTATGCAACATTGCTGTTGTTACGTACAAAAAGTTATGTGAACCATAACTGTTGTATTATATTTGCAGTGTGTTTAGATTGAACGAAGATGAATTCAAGTCGAGACATAGATGGCGGTTGGGCATGGATCGTAATGGCCGCGTCCTGCATGAATCTACTTGTTGCTCCGGGTTTAGCCTTTGTAGGCGGCATTTTTCAAAATCTCTTTCTGGAACAGTTTCATGAGAGTGTCAGATTAACTTCATGGGTTACTGCCTTATTTGGATCACTCATGCAGCTCGCTGGTGAATATGTTACTTGTCCGTTTTCGTTTCATTTTGTTTAAGTATTGTTGCTGTAATTGTTATAATCATTCTCTGTCTTTATTATAGCTGTTACTGCGGTTATTGTTATTATTGTCAATATTGATTTTTATGTTTTCTTGTTGTTATTGTTGTTGTTGTTATTATTATTATTATTATTATTATTATTATTATTATTATTATTATTATTATTATTTGATATGTACGAACAGACTATTATTTAGATTTAAATGATATTTTGTAAACAAACCGTCACTGTCTGTTCCCTTCCCGCTAATCATTTAATTTTGTTCTTGTGATTTGTTATTTTTTTCACCGTTGAATATACAGTATAAAATGTAGTACAACTAATACTTGCTAATATAACAAACTATAAAAGTAAATAAAGTGTCAAAAACCAGAAGGCTCCAAATTATCAGTAAAAAAAAAAAAAAAAAGACGAAGAAAAAAAAGGACCTATAAATAATGCAAAAATAAAATAGAAAAATAAATAAAAACTTTGCACATTTTTGCATTTTCTGTCTCGAAATAGTTATGACATACGTAACAAATACTTTGGTCCAAATATTGTTCATTTATTTGAAGTCACACTTTTGTTACAACGTTCAAGAATGTGTGCACATTCTTACATAACCTTAAATTGTGCATTAAATCTTCATTTAACATATTAAAACATTCAGATTTCTCTGAAAATATGTAGGCCCGGAGTCTGCAGTTAGTTTGACATTTATTTTATGTTCTGAGTAGTTTTTATTAAGCAAGTATTTGTTTTAAGCAGTTCTTCTAGATAGTTAGGAATTCGTGGTATTTGTAACGTTACTTGGTCTTACAACTTATAACGTTTTGTAAACTATAAATGGTGGTCTAAACTTATTTTTTTTTTTTACAAAATGTATGGACGCCAGGAGGCATTAGCAAACAGATCATTTAAAATAAAATTCCTTTTGTTTGCCCATATCTTAAAATAAATGCATTTATTATCAATTTTAATATAAGTTATACCAAATCGGTAGTCTTAGTATTTTTGCCTTGTCCCTTGAAGCTTGACATTTTTCTAGAAAGTTCGACCATGTGTGTAATATATTCTTTTCGGGATTTATTCTTATCAGCGATTTTGCGTCACGGTTGGCTAGTGAAGCTCTAACTGTAAACAATTAATCAAAAGCGAAACAATGTCTTGGTTCAAATACATTTAATCCAAAATTACTTAACATGCATTGCTCTTAAACCAGTATTTTAATAATCCTGAAATAATTTTTTTCTAACTGTTTTATCGAGCTTTATATTCCAAATGAACTGATTTTTAAAGAAAGAATCTGTTGGATTTGGCAGTGAAGAACAAAGATAACAAATAAATTTGGTAGATCTAAACTTACACACATTTTTACCAGAGATGACAAAGAACGTTTTGATCATTGTTCAAGCAGCCTTTTAACCTCATTCAACTTTGCATTATAGTTTAATTTTTGTATTTTATACAAATCCGTGAAAAACCGTATCCTAAATATTATATATTCTGTAGTCCAGTTTAATTTATATTTTGATCACGTTTCTGCTATCATTATGGTTTTTGCCTAATTTTACTATATTAGTTTGATCTATTAGTATTAAGTTTAAGATCAGATATACTGGTAAAATATTTTGATGTTTCCATAAATGCTGTAAGAATTTTATGACACCAGTCTAATAGCTGTGTTGTGTCGTCGGCAAACTGAAATTTTGAATTCATTGCCGTTTATCTCACCCGTGTGTATCTTTGTTATTTTTTACCTAGATTCCAAGAATCTCAACACATAATATTAAAAAAATGAGATAACGGATCTCCTTGCCGTCATCATTTGCCAAACATTCAGTGATCTTACAGTTTAGGTATAAATACGATTCACATTTATTATAATAGTTCGATATCCATCTTTGAATCGTGGCCCCAAACTTAAAATAAGCTAAAACTTTTTCAAATAAAATTCCACGAAATTGTATGAAAAGCTTTTTCAAAAATTATAATTAGTAATACCTCAGGCTTATTTTGTGTGTCTGTATAATATAATACATCACATGTAAGTCTGATAGTATTACTTCTTGATCGGTCATGCATTAATCCATTTTGATCTCTGGATACTATTTACGGATTTGATTCTTTCTGCAATAGCTTCTGACCCTAATTTGTAGATATTTTGGAATGATACTGATCTCGAATTGTTGATATATTCTTTTGCCTTATCTTTCTTTGAAAAAAGTATAATAAAACCACATTTTTTATTTATTTATTTTAATTTTTTTAGAGCTTAGATTGTGATTATAAGACTCCATATACTTGAATATTTCCATCAGAATCTTAAATTAATGTTCGACGCTTTCTACGTCAGTTTGTTTATTTGTACAGGTCCACTTGCTAGTGTTTTAGCACATTACGCCAGCTGTCGTGTTTCTGTGATGACAGGAGCAGTACTTTTATCTGTTGGACTTGTCATCTCCAGTTTTACTTCATCTTTACCTGTACTATTCGTTTCCTTTGGAATTCTGTCTGGTAACATGAAAACTATTTTGACTCACATCTGTCACACATACATATATAAGATATGACGAATACATAACTTTTCTTTGTTTAACAAAAACAATTTATCAGTGAATAAAAAATACCTACACAGTAATCATTCAAGGATAACCAGTTAGTCAATAACAGACTTTTCTGTAAAGAAAGAAATACTAAAATTTGAAACTGGTGAAGAAAAAGGCACTTACCAATTTATTTATTTATTTACATTTTTCAGGTTTGGGTTTAGGTTTGATCTATACTCCTTCAATTGTGGTAGTAAATTTTTTCTTCAAAAAGAAGCGTTCGTTCGTTAACGGGATCAGCCTGTCTGCGTCTGGAGTTGGTATACTTTTGTTTCCACTTCTGTGTCGTCATTTGCTAGATGTTTTTCTCTGGAGACAATCCATGTTAATTCTTGCTGCAATTTCAGCACAAATGATTCCTCTTGGTGCGTTAATGTTTCCGGTTCATGAGAAAACTAACAAATCCTGTATATCCTTTAGAGAACATCAAACGAAGGATGATACAAGAAAGGATTTGGATGCGACAAAACCAATGATAACTGAAAACATAACACAAAACACAAGAAGCAAAGGCAATAAAACAAAACAATATACAATAATTAAGAACTCAGCGTTTTTACTTTTATGTTTTATGCTTTTATTGTGGAACGCAGGAACTGCTATTTTTCTTATACATTTCCCCTCCTTCTGCAAAGAGCACGGAACAAGCAAAAACGAAATTTCTTACATCATGGCTTCCAATGGACCAGCGTTGATTTTTTCAAGAGTTATGATTGGTGCGCTCGGAAGTGACGAAAAAGTTGATAAATTGGCTGTTTTCATAGGTCTTCTACTAATCAGTGGTACATATTTTTGTCTGACGCCATTGTTTGCCACGACAGTTCCTGCTCAGATAACCTTGATGATTCTTGCTGGCGTCTTCAACGGTGGAACGTATTCTTTACTAGCTACGTTCACTATTGACACTGTTGGCTTACAGTTTCTTAATGTTGCCTTCGGGCTGGAGATGGTTTTTGCCGGAGTCGGATTTTTGATAGGTCCACCCATGGCAGGTACATGAACAGTTAGTTCTGTGGCATTCCGTTTTATAACCGATCTTACACCTTTTTAAAGTCATTTTTATTATCCCATTATAAATTTAAAAAATTCGGATTACAATAGCTTTTAAACTGTAATATCGACAGCACTGACGGTAGGGTTTTAATTTACTATTTATAATTTACAATCAGACGAGAAATCTGGATCAAAAATGTAAATAAATAAATAAAAATAAATATATATATTTTTTTATGTTTATGTTATTTGCTTATATAAATGATAAAACTGATGAATTTTTGACAAACCAAATAAATAAGGAAATAATGCAGATTTCGAAAATATAGCTTAATGAAGTAAAAATAATTTTACTCACTTTGTTTACTATACTGTGGCGCACATGAAACAGAACTGTTTTATGATTATAATTATATATAAAATATGTTTTAACAGAGTATCTTTTTTGTTTTGTTTTGTAGGATGGATGGTAGATAGCTTAGGGTCATACAACAAAAGCATGTTTTTAGCAGGTATAACAACACTAAGTGTGATGTTTTCGTTTCTTTTCTTTTTAAATATACTTCTTTTGGTTGAGAAATTTTAAAACTTAAAAGTATTCATAAAAAGTATAAAATATTTTCAAGAAAGAAAAATTCAGTTACACAATTATACTTGCAGTCAATAAAACTCTAATTTTCTAACATGGTTTTCATTGTTTATTTACAGCCTTAATTTTCAAGTTTAGGTATGTCTAAACTATAAATACACTTTAAAAGACTAACTGTTTTTATTTCATTTCCAGGAATTTTCATTTATCTATCAGCAGTTTTTCTGATGTTAATCCCAGTTGTACACAAACACAGAGAGATTGATACAACTGAAGAAGTCAAAGAAAATAATGTTACACAATAAAGAAATTGAGATTCTCAAAAAATTATTTATTTGAACAATATTCTTAAACCAAATTCACACACACACACACACACACACACACACACACACACACACACACACATATAAAATAAATATAAAATGAAATAATTATTATATACAAAAAAAAAAAAAAATCTAAGTTTCTCACAGAATCCCTGTGACATTTTTTTTTAATGAATTCTAGTTCTGGATATTTTATATATTTACATGTATTATTATTATTTTTTTCATACTTCATTAGTACTTTCTCTTCTCTAAAAATTTACATAAATCCATATTATTTGTGTTGTTGTTTTTGCATACTGTGACCAACCAAAGAAAAGTTATAAAACATGAATTACTTTGATAATGAATATTCATAAGCAGTCTCATACAATTTAAATTATTTAATTACCCGTTCCAGTAGAAATCCCAGTGATTCTGCATACAGAACTTTTGTGATTTGTAGATTGTTCTAGAAGGAATACACTTCCAGCATAACAAATCATTTGTATTCTTTTACTGTTGTTACAAGAATAAATTTTCATTTTTAGAAAAATAAGTAACTGGTGAAAACATTTATTCATTTTCTTTTTAATAAAAATATACAAGTAATTTAGAAAACAATGCTGCCATTAAGAATTTCAAATTCCATTTTATGTTATCTAAATATTTGTGCAATAATAGTGTTTCCAGGTCAGTCTTGTAATAAAGATATTTGCAAAGTTCTCTACTGAAAGGCCTGATTACACTGAAATTAAAGCACAGGTGTTGACAAAAAGAAATTTTAATGTTAAAAAGCCAATTCTGAAGGAAAAAAAAAATTTAAAACAAATTTATTAATTAAAATAAAATAAAAACAATCAATAACAACAACAACAAAAAAAATGATAATTTAAAGAAATACATATGATACTGTCATTACAATAAAAATAAATAATAATAATAAATAAAAAAATTAATAAATAAAAAATAAATAAATAAAAGTTCTAAAAAAATGGATGAGTTAGAACTGTTCCACATTTCTGGTTTTTCATGAAATTCTTTCCCTGACATTTTTCACAAAATTCCAGCATTAGAATTTTCCAACACAATCAAGCATGTCCAATCATTTGACAACAGATGTGTCTTATAACAATCGTTACCGTGTGTATATTTCTTACCTGTCCTTCTGATCTGTTCACATTTAGAACAACTGTTTTAACAGACAAGATTACCAGCGAATCTAGTTTTAAAGCCCAAAGTCCAAGCATAATGATATAACAGATTTACTGAGAATGAGGCTGCACTTCAGGTAATGAATAACTACGCATTAACTGTCCTTGTTGTCGGATATGCTCCAAACGTATTTTATCCAGTTCCGCTAACCTACTCTTTACATGTTCCAGGCGATGGTAAGCCATCTGCAGATCTTTCTGTGCTGAGTAACATGATCCTTCATGTGGCTGACCTGAAAATAGTGGATCTCTTTGATTAGCTTCCATAAGAAACTCTCTATCACATCTAATTTATTGTCATTGATTAGCTGACGTCTTCCCAGATGAAAAGCCTACATGATAATTCCAGTTAATTAACAATATCTAATTTTTTTTATTAAACAGTCAAGTATAAATTTTAAATACAGTCCAAAAACAATGGCAGTAATGAAAATACTAACAATAACAAATGTGTTTATAAAAATTATAACGTTTGTATAATGATACCATATGAATGAGAAAACCAAACTACTCCATATTCTATTCAAATGGCAGCAAAAAATATTTTACATAATTACCTTCCCGGAGGCAGCATATGAAGCACATATAACATAACATGATATACTAGTGTTATGGCTCTAACAGAACCAAAGAAAAAGACAATTACTGTACTTATTTGATATATTATCTCCCTTGATAATTTTCAGTTCATTTTTTTGTTTTAACACACAAATAGATAATAACAAATTTGCAATCATGTATAAAATGATGTTTTCAGGATCTATCTAATAATTTTTTTTGTTGTTCTTATTACCATTATTATTATTATAAGAAAAACAAATACTTATAATGCACTGGATTTTATTGAATGATCCATTATTAAATCAGTTTAAATATAAACTATTTTATTACATACTAAATATATTTGAAGGTTGGCATTCTAAATAACAGTTTAAATTTGAACTGATTTATTTAAATTAGAACTGATTTATAAAATACTTAGTTTGACTGTTTAAATTTGAACTGATTTATAAAATACTTAGTTTGACTGTTTAAATTTGAACTGATTTATAAAATACTTAGTTTGACTGTTTAAATTTGAACTGATTTATAAAATACTCAGTTTAACTGAGTTTTACTATGAACTGATTTATAAAATACTGAGTTTAAAACTGAACTGATTTATAAAATACTTAGTTTGACTGTTTAAATTTGAACTGATTTATAAAATACTCAGTTTAACTGAGTTTTACTATGAACTGATTTATAAAATACTGAGTTTAAAACTGAACTGATTTATAAAATACTTAGTTTAAAATTTGAACTGATTTATAAAATACTCAGTTTAACTGAGTTTTACTATGAACTGAGTTTAAAACTAAAATAAAATACTCAGTTTAACTGAGTTTTACTATGAACTGATTTATAAAATACTGAGTTTAAAACTGAACTGATTTATAAAATACTTAGTTTAAAAATTTGAACTGATTTATAAAATACTCAGTTTAACTGAGTTTTACTATGAACTGATTTATAAAATACTGAGTTTAAAACTGAACTGATTTATAAAATACTCAGTTTAAAACTGAACTGATTTATAAAATACTCAGTTTAACTGAGTTTTACTATGAACTGATTTATAAAATACTGAGTTTAAAACTGAACTGATTTATAAAATACTGAGTTTAACTTTGAACTGATTTATAAAATACTGAGTTTAACTGAGTTTTAATTTGAACTGATTTATAAAATACTCAGTTTAAAACTCACCAGTAGAGACTTGCGTGAGATATTGAATCTGTGCTGTGAGCCCAGTCTCGACTTCCTGCAGTGTTTTTAAAAATGACGTTGTGTGACTCTCTACCTGCTTTGGTACTGGTTTCTCCTTTGAAAGTTCCTGTAAAGCCAAACCTGGGAATAAAGAGTATAAATAACTTTCTTAAAGAAACTAATCACAGAGTCAAAACAAACCCGATTTAAACTTGATAAATAATTTTCAATGTTTGTTATGTATTTTTAAATTATTCACAAAAAAGAGAAAGAATATATATTTTATGTTAAATTTATAGTTATGTGGTTTTACAAACAAGAAGAGAGGAAACTTACTGGCACAACACAATCAAAATGGGTTACTCTTTTCCCATCAACAGCAAGAGTTCTTGTATATGAATAATTTATAATAATTATTAAGCATCAGTCATGTTAGAGAAAGCCTAAGTTCATTTATCATTGCTTACTGATATCAGTAGAAAGGGCTCTTTTATGTCATATATCTATTTCTTGCGAAATACAGGTGAGCACATAATATATGATTTCATACACCAGTTGTGTGGTTTAGTAATTAAAGATTTTAGATTTCTAAAGTTGCTATAATAATTCAAATATTTCAGATAAGAATATCTGAATAGTAAATACTAAATCAGTAAATGACTAACGGAACCTGTGAAATCATAATCGTTGATTAAATCAACATCGGAACATGACTGCCATGAAAAGCAATCATATATTTTACTAATTATTAATATTATAAATATATTATTGTTATCATTATGTTTGTTGTTTTAATTATCCAGTTTTATGAATTTAATCATTATAATTATTCAAATTAATCACTATGTCATGCATGCCATTTCATTTGTCCTTCATTCACTTGAACAAAAATTACATTTTTATTTATTTAGTACCTGCACTTTGAATGGAAGATGCTATATCTCTTTCAATTCGTTCCAGTTGTAAGAGTCGGTCTCTAGGACCTCCTGTTGCCATTTTCTATAATGTATAAACTTTGTTTACTTTCCTACCAGTTGGCGCTTTTGTATATTATATGGAGCAAATGGTCATATGTTAAACGGACTGCGAAATGTTAATGCAATACCAGTCGTTTGAAGTATCCGGAAGCGATATAAATTTATGAAATGGTACTTTCCTAAACACCACTTCACTATTATTTATTATTATTATTATCATCATCATAATCATCATCATCATCATTATTTCTTAAATTACACAGACATATAAACTAGATGGAAAAATGTATTTATAAACTATATGTTTATATTATTTATTACACAAGCGTTTTCTTATAACATCTATGACTTTCAAATCAACTTTGTAACTTATAGTAGTGTAAGTATATTAAATGGATAGAAATATATTACACATTTATGTTAAACAGTTTTTCCAAAAAATACATAGCTATGTGTAATAGTCATGACAGTCAGTCGAAATAAATAATTATAATTATGAATACTGAAACTATGTTCTTTTTCTATTACTAAGATTGAGATAATATAATCAACGAACGACAACTACGTAAACTCCGGAAACGCCTACCTGCCACGTCCTTGATTTTCTTGTGGTATTTTACACATTTGTGGTATTTATTGTCCGCAATATTATCATTAAACATTTGGAACTGGTACACTTAGATATTAGCCATGGGACAGTACTTCGCAAAACTATTTAAAAGCCTCATAGGTTCGAAAGAAATGAGAATTTTGATGGTTGGTCTTGACGCAGCTGGCAAAACCACCATTTTGTATAAACTAAAACTAGGTGAGATCGTTACTACAATACCTACAATTGGATTTAACGTCGAGACGGTTGAATATAAGAATATCAGTTTTACTGTTTGGGACGTCGGTGGACAGGACAAAATTCGACCCTTGTGGAGACATTATTTCCAGAATACACAGGGTCTAATCTTTGTTGTAGATAGCAATGATCGAGAACGAATTGGAGAAGCAAAAGATGAATTAAACCGAATGATTCAGGAAGATGAACTAAGAGATGCCGTACTTCTTGTGTTCTGTAATAAGCAAGATCTTCCTAATGCAATGGCAGCGGCTGAGGTCACAGATAAACTTGGGTTACATCAGATGAGAAACAGGCAGTGGTACATACAAGCAACATGTGCGACAAATGGTGATGGTCTATATGAAGGACTGGATTGGCTTTCTCATACACTAAAAAATAGAAAATAAACTTTAATTTGGACAGAATCAACTCACTTGACATTTAGCCACAGAATGTTAATACAGAGAACAATTACTGTAGAAATACGATATATTTGTATATTTTTGAAATGACAGAGCAGTAGTACAGGTCCAGAGTCTAACTGAGCTGAAACATCTGATTGAATTTGTCTAGTGTGAAAAATATCTGTGATTGGCTAAAACGTCCAGTTTAAATTGATTAAAAATTAAAGAAAATTATTTAGACTAAAAATATATTGATTACAAATATTTTTAAATTTATCTTTAAAAATATTGAGAAACTAAAATAAAAGATCTTTTATTCATATATCAATAATATTAATATACTAAAATTTATGTTGAATAAAAACTGTAAAATTTTATTTGTTTAATACAGATGTTTAGTTCAGTTATACAAATATGTTATATTTATCACAATATCTGACTAGGTATTTTTAGGTTTTGGATGTTTTAGCCAAACCATTTTTTAGTTATTACAGTTTAGAAATCTTTAAAAACACATTAAGATGAAAATTCTGTAATTATATAGTGTAACATAGTTCTCATTTTGTCACTAAACCATTACTTTATACAAGTATGGCTGGTCCATCTCGGTTTTATTAACTTTCAAATTTGTATCTGATTTACAATTTTTAATAGAATTTTTAAAGAGTATATGAAAATACCTCGGCTTCTGAAATACTTGTTTTTAAGTGGAGAACAAAACAACAGAAGTAATATTAGCCATACAACTAAATATCACTAATATTAACTATTATTCACCAGCTAACTGAAATTAGATGTAAACTATTTACATTTAATCCATAGTTTGGCTGTTAAGAGTCAAAATTCTGAATCCCCATATAGTTATTAATGAAAATTTGTAGGAATCTTTATTAGTGTGGCTGGAAGAAAATATGATAAAAAAAGAAAGGAGCTTTAAGTATTAAACGGTTACAGAACATCGTGAAACAGTAGTTTTATATGTTTAAGTCTGTTTTATTCTAAACTTACAGTTAACATTATCATGTACAAGACATTCTTGTATACTTTGATTTTAATTGCATGTTTTTTTTTTAAATTACACGAGTAACTGAAATATAATCAGTGAAACAATTATTTATGATACTTTTTCTTAATGGAACATTAAGCTATTTGAAGAAGTAAATTAATATTAACTTTATATAATAATGCTGTATACATGTACTACATTTTTCCCTTTTATTTTTTATTTTTGTTTGAGGTACTTATGAAATTGCAAAGACTCAAGTCACAATATTTTAACATTTTATTATTTGTATATCATTCCATTCTATAGCATGGATTTTTAAGTTATGAAAATCAATATAAGGAATAACACACTTTCTAAGTGTTAATAATTCACCAATCTTGTTAAACTTTTTAAGTTATTTCGAAATACAAAAGCATACATTTTAAAATAATTAAAGACTACAATAATTGTTAAATAAGAAAAATGATAATATTTTAAAGATGTTTATTCAGTGACTAGATTAATAAAAGTATATTAAATTCTTTAGTCTTATTCCATGTTTCATCTTTTTAACTTTATTATAAATGTACTTCATAACAATCATATTATAAATATATTTTAAATATATAATTACTCATTTAGGGCTTAACTTTAAACAAATTTAAAGTGTAGATTTCCAAAGATTTTTGTATTCATTTCCCAAATATCAATGAAACTTTTAGTTAAATGGATCTGATATTCATTTTGTTAATATCTCTGTTTTTTAATGTTCATTGTATTTATTTTTGAGGGGTTTTATTTTATTTTTTAATTCTATATTTTGTTAATTTCCACTCTAATGTATGTGTATAGTAATAAAAACATGTATTATTACAAAATCAGTAGTGTTGTTGGGTATCATGAATATATATTAACAAAAGTGCCAACAACATGTAGATTTAACAAAACTGCTATATATATATATGAAAACAAACTGAAAATAGCATCAGACTTTACGTTCATTATCATATCCACATCTGTCACTTATAGTATTTTATGATATCAAATTCTTATTTCTGATGGGCTGAAGTTTTAGATGTCTTAAATGTTGCAGTGAATAAAGGTTTTGTTCAAAAAGGTGAATAATTATTAATATGAAGATTTTTAATTTTTTTTTGTTAGATTTTAAAAAAATTATGTTTCCAGTTTGCCAAGAAATATATCCACCCATAATGATATTAATCTGTGAAACATTGCTCCATATGTAATTATTATAGTCATTAAAATTAATGTTAGACATTTTAAGCAGTCACTTTATAAAGTTACAACTAAATGTATGTATCAAATACTGAAAGTAAAAGGGTAAAATTAGTATATCAGAAATTGAAAAGTATTTTAAATTCAGTTGTTCCTGAACTAATCTGAGTGATTCTTCCTAAAGGCTGCTATTAACAGACTGGTGTTGTGAACAATCATTTTAACATGTTTTATTTTATCAGTAATATGAAGTATATGAAAACAAATGTTGATTGCTGTTAATTACATTTTAATATATTCTGTTGTGAGAGACTGTTAATGTAATCTCATATATATGTTAACATAATTGTCATATTTTCACCCAAATATCAAGTGTGCAAGTAAAACAGTGTTAATGTACATTATCATACTTATATAACTTATAAACAAATCTGTGAGGCCTCATTAAAAATACAGTGTTACTTTACAGGAATCCAAGCCTTTCTTTATTTCTTTAGGTTATGCAAACTTCAGTAAAACTAAAATGAATTTTATCTTAATTTACTTTAAAAAAACAGTTAAAATTTTATCAGAACTGTTTACTGAGCTGTTGTAAACACACACAAAATTTTAAAACGATGAAAAAATTAGTTACAACCTACAAGTTAAAATGTGTTTCTTTAGTTGTTTATCTTTGTTATTTTAAAAACATTGACTGAAAGTACATATAATTGTTATTATACAATTTTTTGGTAGCTAAATTCTTGACCATTTTGTATAGTTGTAATATGAGTTACAAATGCAGAAAACTGCAGAACAGTTGGATTGGTGCAAGAAAATAAAATGACAACAGTATTTTATTTTTAAATGTTAAATCAGAACTGAGAGTATAAATCTGTGGATGTCGTATGTTTGTATCAGATGGGATACTAATTAGTTCAGCAATATTATATGTTTACACTGTCCTAGAGAAAATTTATTTATTTATTTGGTTGTATATATTTTTGTGTGTATTTAAAACTAAGCCAAAACTGCAGTGACAAACCACTACCAGAATTTCCAGATAACCAGGATGTTTTTAATGAGGCCTAATCATTCTTGTAATGTTTTTCATTATGGTAAATTAATGTTATTCATATTGTCATAGAGAGTATTAAAGGTTGTTTAGATGATAAAAATGTATCTGTTATTTGTTTGTTTTAAATTATGCCAGCCTTATAGGCATCTCAGAATATTAGATAGATAAAAAAAAATATGGTTCTTGGTGTTACGAGGCAGGATATATAAGAAACAATAAAGGATGGGTATTATGAAACTTGAGTAACAAATAAGCTACTGGTTATTACTGAACAAAAAGAAGGTGAAATGTAAGCAAACAAATGGCTATAAAGTAAGTACTTTTATTTTTAAACATTCATGATTTTTCACTATTTAAATGCAGATAATTTTATTTTACCAACAAATGTCTAATTACAAGACTTACATCCAAAGCATACTGAGAAAAAAGAAGATATATATATTTTAGAAGAATTATTGTAAAAAAACATGCTTAAACATTAGTTACATCATTTAACATACATCGTTTATATTAAAATACTTTATTTTATCTGCTACCAATGAATTTCACTGCATATTTCTTTGTATGAAAAGTCAACTGCTGCTATATAATGCGAAAAAAAAAATTAAAAATGAAATTAAAAATAAATGATAATAAAAATAACAACAAATTATGTGTTCTCAAGGTAGCTGAAATGAGATGCTGTTGTGTTATCTTATAAAATTTAAACAATAAATATGGACTACATCAGGAGCTGGAAATGATGTTATTTATAAACTATTTTTATAAACATGCAAGTAAGACGGCTTGGATTAAACATTACACATACTGCTTTGCAAAACAGTTCTTAAATTTATAAGTATGCACAAAATACTGACCCAGCTTATCAAGAAATAATGGTTACTGTATTGAAGATAATTAACTACTGAAACTAATCTTATCATGGATAGAAGTTTTTATTACTCAGTTTACTGTATTCCTTATTTACTAACACAAGTACTTATATGTTTATATACATTTAATTATTATTAGGTCAAAATGTTTTGTGTATTTGTTTTGCCACTATTCATAACAAACAGTTAATGAGGGAATTATTTAATGCATCCCCATATTCAATGCATAAATAACAATAAATTAAACTAACCAACCATCAAACAATCAAAAAAACGATTACCAAATACAAGATTTTTATGGCTAATATCCATTTGTAACGTTTTGAAACAACCCCTGTATAAACAGGATGCAGATATATGATCATTTGCGCATGCTCCATTGTTTACGTTGGTTTGTGCATTAGTTATTGTTAGTTGTCAAAATGTTGCGATCAACTCGATATATTGCCAGATTAGTTCAAAATGTGGACAGTTTAATTGTTTCAAGACACGCAGGGTGATTATATTTAAAATTATTAATTCATTAATAGTATGTTATTTGTATAGATAATTACAGGATTGGGTTTTGTAAACTTAGGTAACATCTTGGACTTTGACCCACGGTTCAACAAACCACTAAAGTTTTTTATTTTGGAGGTTAATGGGTCGGTCACCTGCCTTTATTTTTGTATTTTAAAACTATTATTATATTTTGTATATATTATTTTAAATAATAATAATGCATTGATCAGATGTTTCGGATAATTTACTTGAGTAATCATTAAGATTACAACTTCAAAACTTTTTTCACAGGAATTTGATAGAAGTCTTCTCTTGATAACTTAAGTGGTACTTGATGATGCACAATTGGTTTTAATAATCGTGTTAAAAGTCCTTGCTAAATCAGATTGTTTTGCATTGAGATAAAATTATTAATAAAGAAAAAAACCGTAACCTTTTGCAAATCGTGGAAACTAATATTAATTTTAGTAACATATTTGAAATTTTAAACATTTTAATTAATTAATTTATTATTCTTTTAAGTGTCATCTTTCAACAAAAATGTGCTGCAAGTACAGATGCCCCAAAGGTACAGTATGAACTTACTTTTAATCACACACACACACACACACACAGTCTCTCTCTCTCTCTCTCTCTCTCTCTCTCTCTCTCTCTCTCTCTCTCTCTCTCTCTCTCTCTCTCTCTCTCCCCCCCCTCTCCTCTCTCCCTCCCAACAAACACATACACATTACACAGACTCAAACATACAGCCATCTTCACTGGTATTTTCACACACACACACACACACACTTTATTAGTAATAAAGAAAAATTTTCTGTTTGAAGGAATCTCAGTCATTCTGTATGAACATGTTCCAAGGAAAGATTCAGGCCAACCAGGTTTTCCCTTTTCCTGATGGTAAAGTATCTAATATATATATATATATATACGTACATTTTTTAACTTTCTAATTAAGAAAATATTTAATATTTCAGATGGTTTCTTCTTTAAGTAAATTAGAACATGTACCATGTTATAAAGGATTTCTTTAAACTTTGAAAAACGTTACTCTGTTACTCTGTCAACAATTGTTGGAAAAAAGATGAAAGTACACTGTTTCAGTAAATGTATATTTAAAAATATTAATGATAAATTTGTATATTATTTAGTTTTTTCATGAATATTCTGTATGTAATTCTTTTATTGCAGTGTTAACTGAAGATCAGAAAGAAACCCTACGAATGTTGATTGATCCAGTTGAAAAATTCTTTGAGGTTAGAGAAATATGTTACTTTCAAGTGTTTTAAACATTTCTTACAGTGATTTGTAATACAGCTAGCAGAATGAACAGATAACTTGTTTTGTTTTGTTTCATATGTGTAGAATAAAATAAGAACTTCTCTTTATGAAGTGTCAAAGCAGAAACAAAATGTCAGTCTCAATGCATTTTTATAAGTTTATTGTATTGGTAAACTTTGTTACTGGAATATCCTGGAGTAGAAGATTAACTCTCAGGAAATTCACAAAATGTATTTGTGTTCATACTGTCACAAATATATTGCAAAAGATTGTAATTTGTGTTATTAATTATTTTTGTGTGCTTGAGAAATATAGCAAAATATAAAAATATCATGATTATTAAAGTCAGTAAGCTACAAGACATAGGGCAGTGCTCTTTTTAACAAAGTTAATAAGAAATAGATATTAGGTGATTGTGGGTTTGTCTTTGTAGAATATATTGTCTATTTCTTAGAAGTTTGTGTATTCATTCTCGTTTCCAGTAGGGGCTCTGCTTTGAGCAAATATTAATAAAGAGAATTGTAATAATTTGTTCATTTTACTTATTATCATTAACTAGAACAAAACTTAACACTTTTATCTAAAGAGAAATATGTCCTTTAGTTAGTAATATTTTGTTTATGTAAGTTGATATCTAAGAAAGGAGTTTTAATCAGTGTTGTCTGAGTACATTTTTGATGTTTTATTGCTAAGTTTTTTGTTTCTGATACAGAAAGAAAATGATGCAATGAAAAATGACACACTGGAGAAAGTGGATGAAACTTCATTCCAGAAGTTACGGGAAATGGGTGCATTTGGAATGCAAGTGCCTCCAGAATACGGTAGTTTGAAAAAAAGTTAAAACCTTGTGTATATCTTTAGTGACTGTTTTAGTGATCATGATTTTTGCTTCCTTGGACACCTGAATTATGACAGACTTCACAGTACTATATCACTTTTAATTTGTTCTGAATTATACTCAAATGTTGTCTACTTCTGCTTCAGTTGAAACCTTTGTTGCTAATAAATGATATCCACCTTAGTAGAGAGATGTTGTTTAATAAAATGTGCTATTATTTACCTTTTATTTCTTACAAATGCTGTTAATATATATTATCTAATAAGAAAATGTACTATGTTCTCATGATCATTTATTTAAAGAGATAAATAAGAAATTTATAATAATGTATGAGTATTCTCGAGAAGTCAGCATTATCTGTTTTTACAGGAGGAATTGGGCTGACCAACACACAGTATGCTAGAACTGTTGACATTGTGGGATATTATGATCTTGGTGTCGGAATAACACTAGGTGCTCATCAGGTAATTAAAACTAAATAAAACAGTTTTTGTAGAAAAGCACATGAAATACTTATCTACCTATTTCACTATTGTTTCTCCACTGAAGATGAGTTACAGATTGTTGTTTGTATTTTATGGGTTATTTTAAAAACTGGTCTAATACTTACTAATTCAGTGTTTCATATTTGAATAATGTATATAATATAGACATGATATTGTGAACATTTAATATAGATACACAGATAAAAAACAAATGATTTCATTAGAAATATACTGAGATACAACTAGGTCAGGGTAAGATACACATATTCAACAAGCACCAGACACACTTTATTTGTTAATTTCTTTATCCACATAAACTTTTAAAAATATTTTAAATTGTTTCTCATTTGTTCTTGAGAATGGAATAATTTATAGTGACTATGAAAAAAGTTTCCCCCGAGTCTGCATGTTGATTGAATGTGAACATCCATTTTTTTTTTGTTTTTAAGTCTATTGGATTCAAGGGGATTATGTTGTTTGGCACTGAGGAACAGAAGAAGAAATATTTGCCGACTCTAGCATCTGGAGAAAAAGTAGCTGCCTTTTGTCTCACAGAACCATCCAGTGGATCAGATGCTAGTGTGAGTAGCTAGACATTACTCTCCTTTAGTCTGTTTGTTTGTAATACTTGATTTCCTTTAAACTCCTTCTTTTTAGTACTTTTGCTAGTTAATATTTGTTTTTAGAAAGGTGTATCATTTATCAGTTCACCTTTGCTTCATTTTAGTTGTTATAAAATTTACAACAGCTAGTGTTACTATCATTATCATTACTGCTATTACTACCACATTATAATTACTGCTACTACTATTACTACTATTACTACTACTACTACTACTTCTACTACTAATTCTCCTATTACTGCTACTGTTACTACTACTGCTACCACCACAATTACTACTATTAGTAACTTTCACCCACTTCAGTAGTTGTATAATGAAATATACCAATATTAATTGATTTGTTACTAATGTTGTTATAATGAAAAATGTAAAGAGTAAATTAAATATTTTATTAATACATATAGTTATGTTTTTTATCCCACATTTAAGTTTACATTTAAAAAGTAAATGATGACAGATTACGAGATGGTATCAGTAATTTTAAAATTTTTAAACTACTTTAATTATGACAAACAGAAAATATAAATTATATACAAATGACACAGTTATCTATAAAACGAATTTTATATTTAATAAATGCTTAATAATAAAAATGATATATTGCAGTCAATACAGACTAGGGCAGTTTTGTCAGAAGATGGAAAACATTACATAATGAACGGCAGTAAAATCTGGATTAGTAATGGTGGAATAGCAGAGGTGTTCACTGTGTTTGTACAGGTGAGGTCAGATGAGATTAGTACTGATGTAGCTACACATGTAATAGAAATAGTGTAGACAAATTAGTCAACTCCTTTTTTTCTAAGTAATTATATTTTTTTTACCATTTGTCATCATTCTATATTTTATTACATTTTGCAGATATTTTCACTGTAATTGTTAAATATAAAAATTTAATTTAATTATAATATAATTGTTTTGTAATTATATATAATAATAATAATAATAATAATAAAAACAAATATTGCAGTGACAAGCTTTAAAAAAAACAACTTTATATGGTTTTCAGTCTGTTATATATAACATTTAAAAACAGTAATAATAATAATAATAATAATAATAATAATAATAAAATTAAGGAACTGTTAAAAATATATTTGTGTAGACTCCAGTGACTGATGAAAAGACAGGTGTAACCAAAGACAAAGTAACAGCTTTCATTGTGGAGCGGGCATTTGGGGGAGTATCAAATGGACCCCCAGAGAAAAAGATGGGAATAAAAGCATCTAACACAGCAGAAGTATACTTTGAAGATGTCAAAATTCCATTAGAAAATGTTCTTGGAGGTAAATATATATAAATATCTACACAGTATTTGTTTAAATATATATATATATGTAAAGACTTGTATTTGTGTGTGTGTGCTGGTTTGTGAATATATACATATATGTACGTATATACCCACAAACAAATACACATACACACACACATACGTTAAATTTATATTATCTTTGACATATTTTAATTTATGAAGTATATTTAGTGACTGTTACAATATTTATGGTTTTAACTTAGACTGCACCTACAGTGATTGTTTTAGTTATATCAGTAATATCTTCAGTGTATCTTACCACTTATTCATCACATCAGAATGATAATACTTGGACATTTTTTTTCTACTTCTGCCATAGTTCACATTTTTATTGTTAGATGATTATTCTCACTTGGGTAGTGAAGGTATTAAAAAGTTAATGTCAGGGTATGATGTGGCTGTTATTTCTGAAACTATTTATTTTGATAGTATTATAGATACATAGCATAATAATACAGGTATAGTCAGTGATGTTTGTATTTTGTCAAGGTGTGGGGAATGGTTTTAAGGTTGCTATGAACATCCTCAACAGCGGCAGGTTTGGCATGGCAGCTGTTCTTTCAGGAACCATGGACTTATGCATCAGAAAAGCTGTGAGTTGTTTTCTACAGTTATTACTAATATTGTTAGAATCTACCTTCAGAATGTAAAATTAGTCTTAAAGTAATTTAAAACATTCATTTATAAAAGTTTGTTGTAATAATATGCAGCACAGAGAAAATTTAACTGTTTATTTTATGTCTAGCCAATAATTATCCTTGAAAATGCTTCAGTATTGTCAAATATTTAATTAAAGGATTATAATGTGTTTTGCTATTTCCCAGTCTAAACAGAGCCCATATCTAGTTTATCAAAGGTTGTGTGTTATGTTTTCTGGCTAGTTGAAAAGAAAAATTCTTTGTAAATAAATATTGTTGGCACTAAAAAATAAATAAACACTAATATAGTAATAATATAAAATAACTTAATAATAGTGAAATGAAATTTAAAAAATATAGTCACTGTAAGTGCGTATATATAAATTGATTCCAATTTCTACATTTTTATGTACAAAATTAAACTCTTTAAACACAACAAGATGGCAACCTCTGCTATGTTTATTAATATTAAATTGGAATTGAGAAACTAAAACAATTATATTAAAATTTGTAGGAAAGTGTATTTTTCTTTTTTCAACCATCATGTGTAATTTAAGTATAAAGTTGTATAAACACACATTCCAGTGATGTTACAGTAGTTAACAACTATAGTTAATAAATGTGAGTGCAGATTCCAGTGATGTTGCAGTAATTAATAAATATAGCATATAAAATGTAAGTACACTTTCCATTGATGTTACAGTAGTTAATGATTATAGTTAATGAATGTAAGCACACGTTCTAGTAACATTACATCATTTAATGACTGTAGTTAATAAAATGTAAGCAAACTTTGCAGTGATGTTACAGTAGTAATAAAATTGTTGATTGTTGAATATTCTTTTTTTGCAGGTTGAACATGCGTCTCAGAGAGTTCAGTTTGGTAAGACGATAGACCAGTATGGAGCCATACAGGAGAAAATAGCTAGAATGGCTGTGTTGAAGTATGTAACAGAGGTGAGTGGTGTTTTCTCTGTCATCTGACACACAAATCTCCCAGTACCACCCAACATGTTCTCTGTGCAGCATACGTCAGATAGATGTTTGTACTTAAACAGAACAGGATGAGAATCTTGTGTTTCAAATGCTTGGCTCTGGAAATGTTTCAGATTAGTGGATATACAGAGATAGCTTGAGAATCAGATACTCTTTTTAATAATTTTGAGCATAAAAAGCCACTTTTTTGTATGCTTCTAAACCATTTGAAAACTACAGGATATCTGGGTATCAGATGGTTCAAACAAAAATGGATTTCAAAGCTTTTTGGATAAGGGATCCCTAGCCTGCATAAAATTTTAATTGAATATTCTGTGGTATATAACAGCTTGGTAAAGTTTTATGATTTACAAAAAATGTGAATTGTTGTCTTTTGATCTTGTTTTACCTTTGTGTCTCAGTATTTAGACAAATAAATTATATACTTGTATGTAAAGCAATTTAGTATTTTTAAGAGCCAGGTTGGATATTAGAAATAAGAACAACTCAATTAATTAAATACAGTCTTTTATCATGTCCATCTCAGTCAGTTTAATTTGTATACAACAGTTTATAATATTCAGTTTGTGTTTTTTATTTTTTTAACTACAGTCAATGGCATACATGTTATCTGCTAACATGGACAAAAAAGCAACAGAGTTTCAGATTGAGGCTGCCATCAGCAAAGTGTTTGCATCTGTAAGTTTATTTTCATTTTTACTTCATTGTAATAATACATTATTAGTAAAGTGTTTGGAATTGAACTTTTAGTTTTTCATTGCATTACTTGTTTAGCTATTGTTAATGAAGTAAACATGAAAGAATCACTTCTCAGCCATTTACTAGTTTAGTAGTTTGCCATTCTGCAGCTTGTTAATTAAGAGAAATTTTGGGTTCATGGAAAGGAATTGTAAGATATTTTTTGCTGCCAGCTGACAAAAGTTGGATGTAAGTGTCTTCATTCACATCATAAAACCGATAATAAACAAATAAGACAAATCTAAACATTTCTAGTAGTAAAGTTTTTATTTAATTCAGCAAATCATTACTTCACACCATTATTATGTGGCTGTACTGATTACATCTTTTTCTTTCTTTATTACTTTAATTTATTTTTTTTTTTTTTTTTTTAATGTATTTTTTTAAAATGGACTTTTTATCATTGCATTCTTTTATAGAATTTGTTTTATTTGACTAAATTATTTTATTTCAGGTAGTGAAAACTCGTTTAAGTAAACATTTTGTATTTCTTTTTATTTGTTATAAGTTTTTTTTTTGTTATTTGTTTTGTTTATTATTATATTTTTTCATTAATTTTCTTAATAGTTTAATTTACATTCTATTTTAATAACTATGACTGTTGTTCTTAAATAACCCTAAACACTGAATACGTAGTTCATTCACTGATAAATATATGTTGTTGTTATTGTCGGCATTTCATTCAAAATATATTAATCTTATTGTTATTGTAAGTTATTGTTATTATTACTGTTGTTGTTCTTATTATTGTTAATATTATGATTATTAATATTGTTCTTGTTATTGTTATTGAGTAAAGAGTTAATACTGATACTTTTCTAAATTAAATGTCAATAACATTCTTATTATGATTGTTATTGTTACTACAACTACTTTTGCTATTATTACAGCTCTTGTTACTGTTATTGTTGGATTTTTAAAATCAAAATTTCTTTATTTTTCTTTCAAAATTTAATTTATAGGTAACTGCAGACATTGAATACAATAAAATATGGATAGTATAAATTATGTGATAATTCTAAAAATGTGTAGAAGCCTCTGAAATTGGCAGAGTAATTTGCAGCATGGTACTAGGCAAAATGTTAACTATGTTATTTTGTTTTTGTTGTTTGTACTGTTGCAGTTATTTTTGTTCTTTTACCAGAACACCTCTGTTTTAAAATTAACTGAACTAAACTGCAGATTATGGTTCTGTGTTAACGTGTACTAAATGAAATAACAGCCATATCATTTCATTTGTTAATAAAAAAAATACAACATGACATTTAAAATGGTTCCTTTAAATAACATAAAACAAAAACAAAGGAGTGACATAAATTTATTAATGTGTATTATTAAACTCTGGTTTCAGGAGGCAGCTTGGTACTGTGCAGATGAAGCCATCCAGGTTCTTGCAGGCATGGGCTACATGAAGGTTGGTTTTCTTTTTCATCACTTGTTTCTGTCTTAAACCAGAAAAACTTGCTACTTGTATAATCTGAAATTTTGTTTTAATGTTTCTTATAATTTGTTCTTCACACTGGCCTAATAAACTATGTAAATGAAATTACCAATAAACTTCAGGCTTGTTAATTTCAACTTTGTTGTATTTCACTTAACTAAAAAAAATTAAATAGGTTTTTTTTTTTATTTGTGCAGCTTAAAACAAAATTTATGAAATATTTTAAATTAAATAAAATTTAAAAAAAAGAACAAGAAAAAATATATTTCAGCTTTGAAAATATGGAACATAATGAAAGATCATGTCATTTTTATTTAAGTTAACAATAACTTAAAGTTTTTGTTGTGAAGGCCATTTAAAAGTTCTTAGTAGCAAGAACCAAATAAAAAAAAAAAAAAATAAGGATTCAGTAACAGTGTTGCCAATGTTACAAGTGTTTTTATATTTTCGCTGCTTTCAGGAGTGTGGGTTAGAACGAGTCATGAGGGATGTTCGTATCTTCCGTATCTTTGAAGGAACAAATGACATTCTTAGGTTGTTTGTGGCTCTTACTGGTATTCAGGTAACTACATTTGTTGATAATGTTCAATTATTTATTTTTTAATTTTTTTTTATTATAAATGTTGAATAATTTTGTTTATAAAAGATAGCATTATTGTTGCATTTTTAAATGCATATCACTGTTTAGTAAGATGAAAGTTACTTTCTTAGCCACTCTGTGTGACAACTACTCACCTCTAATGGCCTCACATTTTAACTCTTATCTGGCAGACATTTTTGTCTTGTCTTTTTTCTGTGGTTGTCACAGACACATTTGAGTGTATAGCTGTTAATAATAGTAATTTTGTAAATACCAGTGTATAGTAAATATAGGTATTAAAGAATATGTGTCATTTGATTGCAGTATGCTGGTCTCCAACTAAAACAACTGCAGAAGGCAATGAAAAACCCAGCAGGAAATCTGGGAATGTTGTTTGGTGCAGGAGCTAAAAGAGCAAAAAGGTTTTATTTCAAAATGTTCAAAAACTTTGTTTACTGAACACTGAATTATGAAGATCTGTCATATTTAAATAAAATATTAGGTTTTTTTTGTTAAGATATTACATCAAAGTAACAATTAAATTTTTTTTTTTTATTAGTTATTTCACTACAGATGCCAGGTTATAGGAGACTTGAAATTGTGGCTTGTTTGTTTTAAAAATTCTTATTTTGGTATGGCTTACTGTAAGTAAAATTCTCTTGAACCCACGATAGTTCACAGAACTGAGCTGGTGGGTTTATCTGTTTAGATATTAGTTTAACTAGTTTTTGTTGTATGTTTTTAGAATTTTATTGTTGTCTATATTCTTTTTAAGATAGTGATTATAAATAAATAAAAATATTGGTCTTTATATAGCATGTGTTTACTTATGTTTTCATTTTCAGAATGGTAGGTGTGAGTGGGGGACTTTCTCTGACAGAGTTTGTACATCCTGAACTTGCTGACTCAGCCAACAAAGTAAATTTCTTTTCTTTTCCTTGATATTATTCACTTTCATTTGATTGATTTAATGTGATTGAGACCATTTTTCTGATTTAATATCTTTAATGCCAATGATTCCAATACTAGTCTCAATGCCAGTTTTAATAACTTATCTTTCCTTGTACCAGTAACACTTCAGTCATCTGATATGAACGTGCACTTCCTTTCAGTAACAATTTTCTAATTCCAGAACAGCCTGAAATAAAGATAAATGTTTTGATATCAAAACAGTCTTGCAATAATAAAAATGTAATTTTACTGATATCAGTAAAACAATTCACTCTTTATATTGGTTATTGTGATAAAGATTGGCAATCAGAATTCTTTAATTCTAATATATACAGATCATTCATCATATCAATAAACATTTTTTTTATATATATATATCGGTTATTGTGATAAAGACTAACAGACAGGCAGAGTTCTTTACATGATATAAAAAGGTAAAAATCCTTCATCATAACAATGAATCTTTTAATATTCAGTTATCAGTATAAATAAATGACAGTTGTTAATCTATAAAGTAACACAGTTAATGTTTATTACTTGTTTTATTTCAGGCGGCTGCTGCTGTTGAAGATTTTGGGATATCAGTTGAAAACCTTTTAATTAAATACCAGAAGTCAGTTATAGGTGTGCAGAAAACAACTATCTCTTCTGTCAGACCCTGCCTTTTTTGTTCTCAATTTTAATCAAGTTACATATTTTTGTGATCAGTCCCATCAGTGGGTTACATGTTCAGATTCTGATAGTTACTGATAATTTTATTTTGTTTTCATGTTTTTCACTTCATCAGTGTTTTATAAAATAATGTGTGAATTTTATAGATAATTAAGTTTTAATTATGAGTTATAAACATTTTTATTGATATTTATTTTTTATTAATTGGTACAAACTATTTTAAAAATATTATAATTTTCTGTTACTATTTTAATAATACTGTAATTGTCTGTTAATATTTTAATAATACCATAATTTTCTGTTAATATTTTAATATAATTTTCTATTAATGTTTTAACATTATAATTTTTTGTTAATATTTTATTATAATTTTCTGTTAATATTTTAATTTTCAGATGAACAGTTTCTGCTGAAACGGCTAGCGAATGCAGCCATTGACATATACGGAATGGTTTGTGTCTTGTCTCGCGCGTCTCGCAGTTTGACTGAGAACCACTCGTCTGCTCAACATGAAAAGCTGCTGTGTACGGTGTGGTGTGATGAGGCCAGCTGACAGAGTTCACGGTGACCTCAAGACTGTCGGTGACCCTGCAGCCAAAAAAACCTTCGACAGACTTGCTCAGATCTCACAGGAAGTTGTTGCAAATGGCAGTGTAGTGCAGCGAAATCCAGTTGGATTCTGAGATTATCATTTAAAAATAATAGTTTTCTTTTTTTTTTAGAGGTGTGTTTATGTGCCTTCTGTTTGAGTTGGGTGACTGTACTGTTGAGTTGTGTTTACCTGTTAAAGATGTGCGTGTGTGCTTGTTATATTGATGAAAGCAATGGCAGAACCACATACTTTTGGTACTTTGAGTTATTTTTAGCTTTCAACTCTTAGTAACTCTTTCATTAAGCTGATGAACTCTTAACTTTGTGTTTCAAGTGAAAAATAGAAACAGAAAGAAGTTTTGTGTAAAAAATATTGACTATGATGTCATTTTATTTATAAACCTGAAATACATTAATTATTTGTGAAGAAATGGTAATTTACGTTTTGTCATTTTCAAGAAGAATTTTTATCTTTGTTTATATTATTATTTTTTTTTATTATTATTATTATTATTATTATTATTATTATTATTATTATTATTATTAAAATATAAAAATTTAGGGTAGGTTTTTTTTTTTTTTTTTAAAATAATACAAGATTAAAATGTTAATTTTAAACAGAAGTCTCACATAGGCAGACACATTAATACTTCTGTGTAGAAACATTCCAATATTTTTCACAGTCCTGAAAAACACTGTAGATAACAATTAAAATTCTCTGCTTGTTTTACAGCTGTTACCTCTAAATTAGAATGAAATACTTTAGCAGGGCTACTGATGTGCTCTTTTGAAAGTGTGAATGTGTCACTGTCCAAACATCATGTAAGATTCATTTTTATTATTGATTTTCAAATTGCATTTATCTACAGTAATAACAGTTACTTCTCTGTAAAGATCAATGAAATATGTAGTTTAAAAAAAATAAAAATACCAACAACCATAATATAAAATTGGGTTAAAAATGGAGCTAAACAATGATAATTGAAATGGTTTTGTTGTCTTTGTCGCTAGTTCTTTAAGTTTAAGAAATAAAAGTTTAATTCATTAAGATTATTATTATTTTTTTTAATGATATAGATCTACAATATATTTTTAATTTGTTTATAAACTGGTTGTTAATTTTGTTTAACTTGCATTTCTCTGTCTGTCTGTCTTTCTCTCACCTTCTTTCTTTCCCACTTTACCTTCTTTCTCTCCCACTCTACCTGCATTCACATTACTGTATATAAATATTAATTATTTATAATTAGACGAAAAGACTAAATGTGGTTTCTTTATTTATATGCATCTAAATAAACATTTTTTTTTTTATTTCTTTCATTTTTATTTTTATATTTTTTATGTTCTAGAAGCATCTGCTATGTTTGGTAACATCAGAGTGCAGTTTTAATTTTTGTAATTTGTAATGGCATGCCCATTAATTTAGTTTTCTAAAAGATGAATTAATAAATCAAAATCTTGTTGATTAAAGTTAAACATCTTAACTCATACTCACATCTAGTCCAGAGTATCAGGGTTCTTAACTGATGAAATGACAACCAGTGGACATCTCTGTCACTATATTATTACTCATCTCTAAAACAAGTTTAATCAGCAGTTCTGTGGGTGCTAAATTGTTTCAGTGGAAAAATCTATTACAATCACTGCGAAAATAGCAAGTATCAATCATCCATACTGTTTTTATGACATTTTGATCAGTACCAGTATCCATTTTATCATTTTTAAAACATTTCTAAGTCCAGTAGGTTTTTTTTTTTCTTCTTCTTCTTCTTTTGCTATTTATTTTATGTAGTTTGGTTTAGTAGTTATACAATTAGAAGTGTGCAGTCAGTATGTGTTATTGTTTAACAACAGAACCAAACTTTATTCCATGCTTGGTCCAGTCTGTGATATTTTAAATCCATTAAGTTGTATATTTTTTGTACAGCTGAAAAACACAGATATTGTAATTCAGTTCAAACACAATGTATGAACTAACAATCATCACAATTTTTTTTTTTGTCACAATTTACTTATCAGTGAATATCTTATTAGAATTTATCAATAATGACAGTATTTTATAAATGTATTAGAATATAACCAACAGTGATGACAATATTGTATAATTTTATTAAAATACAATTAACAGGTATAATTTTATTAAAATGTAACTAGTAAGGATGACTGGTCTATAATTATTATTTTTATATAATTTAAATAACAATGATGAGTAGTTTTATTAGAATGTAAATTAAAATGAATGTTCAGAACATTACATTACAATTCTGTTTAGGGTTTTATGTATTTTAATCAGTTAAAAGTTTATAAATATCAAAATTAAAGTTTATTTATTTGTATAACAAAGAAAAAAATTATAATTTATAATTTTTTATTAAAATGAATTAGGTCAGTAATTTTTATAACTTTTATTATTATTATTATTATTATTATTATTATTATTATTATTATTATTATTATTATTATTATTATTATTATATGGTTGTTAAACTCAGGCAGTGGATATGCCCCAGATGTTTATGTTTTGCTTGTTTTAGTACATTTAATTATGTATCTGTGCATGTTTTTATACGGTGTGGGTGTTAACAATAAATTATATATTGCCTTACACGACTACTTATTCTAGGACGTATACAGTTACAGTTAGTTGTGTTACAGTTAGTTGTGTTACAGTTAGTTGTGTTACAGTTACTTTACAAAATGGTTTTATATAGATAGGTAGAGAGACAGATATATACATATATATATATATATTGTTATTAGACACGATAAAATCTATAATTATATTATTATTATTATTATTATTATTATTATTATTGTTTTGTACTGAATCTTTTATTTTTACATATGTTAACTAATATATATATATCTTTTTATTATTATTACAAGTTTTTATTGTAAAGTTAGGAATAGAAATAATAATTAAAAGTGAAAATTAATTTTCGTTTTAGGTATTTTTTTTAAATTTCTGTTCATTATTACTATTCAACAAAATGATAATTTTAACATCAAAAAATAATTAAAAATATAATTAATATATACAGATATGTGTATAGTGTGTGCATGTGTGTGTGTGTGTGTGTGTGTGTGTGTGTGAATGAGTGTGTAGAAATACACTGAGTTAATATATATTCAGGTAAAGCCATCTTCAATGAGTATTAACATGCCAGTGTAAAAAAAAAAAAAAAAAAAAAAAAAAAAAAAAAAAATGGTTTACTAAATTTTATAAAAATCTGTAGTTTGACTATGCATAACATTTTTCTTATTGACAGATGTAATAGTTTTCTGTAAAACTGAGTTAGTAAAACAAATATATGATTTTTTATGATTACTGTTATATACTGTAATTATATTATATTATTACTGGACATATTCCTGCTATTTATTAATTACTATGGCACTGATTATATATTTTTTTAAAGTTTTTGGAGGGATAGATCACAATAAATAAATCTAAGAATAAAAATATTTAATTTAAGATAAGTCATTATTTACAATAACATAAACTGTTCGTACAAGAAACTTTGGTTTTCGTTATTTTAAATATTAAACATTTCTGTTTCTAAATTTCAGGCACAAATTGATGCAATAATGAAAGAAAATAATTTGGCCAATCAAAAATAATTTAAATTTTCTATGTAAGTGTTTGAGAGACTATTCTGTAAACACTGGCAATGCCTCAATGCAATCTGTATTTATAAACTTTTACTTAAAACATCGTTTTAATCTTTCATGTATTATGACAACATTAAACTATTTAAACACATTCCAAATTTTGTTCTTTTCAATTTTTTATTTATAATACGTTTTAAATTGAAATTTAAATCCTTAGGGGTTTTTTTATTATGTTTTTCTTTGTTTTTATCTTTTCTTTTATTTTATTTACTTATTTATTTAGTTATTTATTTATTTATTTGTTATTTTATTTTAATGATTGCATGGATCCTTCATCATCAGTTGTCATTCAGACATATAACACTAATCCTGTCAATGGATACAATGCAGAAAACTAGAAATTGACATAAATGTGGCATAAAGATTAGCACTCTCTCTCTCTCTCTCTCTCTCTCTCTCTCTCTCTCTCTCTCTCTCTCTCTCTCTCTCTCTCTCTCTCTCTCTCTCTCTCTCTCTCTCTCTGCATTTAATTGCCCTCGGGTATCGAGCCACCTTATTCTGAAACAACAACTCTTCTGTAGCTTACCACAGAAAGAAACAAAACGTTATCTAGAAGTCGTGTTACATTCAGAAACAAGGAAACTTTACAAACTTGTGCTATAAATCAACTCTGACGTCGAAATCAGTTTACTTGACAGATTTTCATGGCTATCGTAAGCAGCATGATCGATAAACTCCGATCTCCGTTACTGTTAACCATCAGCTCTGATTTAAACATAAACGAAATCACCTACAGTCTGAAGCAAAACCACAAAACCTAATCTCTTGTCCCTTTACCAAACAGGTGTTTAGGTTGCGCGTTATGAAGAAACCATGTTTGAATGTTACGTATTTCTTTTTTTTAAGCTTTTATGTTTGCCACTTATGGCCTTCACAAATCTTTTTTTCCCTAATTTAGCGTCCTGCCATGCCTAAATCGGAACATCTTTCGTTGATTCTATTTTACCGTTTTGGTAAATCTAACATCGTTATGGTAATTAAGTTTAGAATTATGGAACGATTTTATTGCATTAATCGATAAACTTTTTTAGTCATAATTTAATAGCAATAAATAATAATAATAAAAAAAAATGCTCAAATTTGTCAAATTATTTCAGTTAGAGGTATTTACAGCAACAAATAAATGTTTCTTTCTCTCTGTCAATGAGCATTTGTGCATATTGTGTTTATACCTGTGTACATTCACTTATCTACTTATCGACACATATAAATATATTCATACCCACACACACACACACACACACATATATATATATATATATATATGTATCTATATATATGTATCTATATATATATATATATATATATATATATATATATATATATATATATATATATATGTATGTATGTATATATTTGAATACGTGCATACCTGCATATATATACACATACTTCCGCATATATTTATTTGTTCATATTTGTGTGTGTGTGTGTTTTGTGTGTGAAATGGCAGAGTACAGGAACAAATGATCTGTGATAAAACTTGAAGGAAAATTGACAAATGTCCATTATCTTCTACCTTCCTACACAGAAAGAATTTTAAAAACTTCCTGAAAGGCGAGTACGACTGGGACATTTGAACGCAATCTGTGATCAATCGACTGTCAAGTCGTGATTGAAGAAAGTATAAACGTATACATACTTACACCCACGCACAAAATATGACATTTTTTGTTCTGACATATAACACATACATATCCATCCATCTATTTATCTCTGTATTTCAGCACACACGCACACGCACAATGCAGAAAAGCGAAATTTTAATGAATGCGGCATAAAGATTAGTATGCACTCTCTCTCTCTCTCTCTCTCTCTCTCTCTCTCTCTCTCTCTCTCTCTCTCTCTCTCTCTCTCTCTCTCTCTCTCTGGCTTGTATTTATTCATGCATGTTTGTGTACATACATCTATTTATCTCTGTATCTCAGCACACATGCACACATTCACATATACATTGTAATTATTGTTTATTGTTAAGACGAATGAGTAATCAGAAAATGTAATAGGAAACTGAAGAAGGGTTTAAGATGTGCTGGGCTGTCCCACTTCCTTAACAACAGTTTAAACAAAAACAGAATATGTGTTTCAAATGTCACTCAACTTCATCAAATTACGAAGTAATCTCAGGCAACACAGTCATGTTACAAACTGTCACAGTATTTATAATATGTAAGAAATATTAAAATAACACTTTTACATAACAGAACAGTATACCTTAAGATGGTTTGAGTTATTTTAGTATTTAAGTATTAAAACGAAAATTAATTAAATGACATAAAAATAAGTTTGCGCAACAAGAGAGTACTAACCCATTCTGATAAACAAAACTTCAGATAGCTCTCTCTCTCTCTCTCTCTCTCTCTCTCTCTCTCTCTCTCTCTCTCTCTCTCTCTCTCTCTCTCAAACACACACATACACACACAGACACACACACATTTGAATAAAATGAAAAATAAGTAAACTGCGAAATAACCACATTCTTTATCAGAAATGTTCTAAATAGAAAATTTATCAGTATATATATATATATATATAGTGTTTTCATTTACATTGTATTTGGAACAAAGTGTTGTCGAATATTTTATGTTTATTTATTTATTTATTGTTGTTGTTGTTGTTGTTGTTGTTACTATTATTATTACAGTTTTAGGTTTATCTAGTAGCTGGAAATCCCGTTACTAAATATAGCTACAAATGACGAGCTAGTTTCTGATCCGTCTGTTTTGTTTCACTTGAGCAGACGTCAGTCAACTTGTGAAAGGTGTGATTTAGCTGTAATCAGGTACTGTTCTGTTTTATATCTATATTTTATTTTATTTCATCTTACTTTATTTTGTTTTGTTTTGTTTTATTTTATTTTATTTTAATTCTATTTGTTTTACTTTATTTCATTTTTATTTTATGTCTATCACTGTTATTGTTTGTAACTATATTATTATCATAATCATTATTAAATCATCATTATTTTTGACTTTGTCAACGTTTTTCGTTTCAGTATAAATGGTAGTGATAAAAATATTTGTAAAATTTAAAAAACAAATTTTTACAATAAACTTTGTGAAATAAATCGTAAATTCTAAAAATGGAATAGATAAGTGATTTAATTTCATGTCAGAATAAAAAAATGAATTTCTCCGAGTAAGAAACAAACTCAAGCAGAGAACCCAAATTTTAAAACTAACATTACAAACCTATTTCTCAGTTGCTGCGGTTACAAGCAGAATCAAACCCTTAAAATCTCGATGGATCCGAAGTGCAAAATTGCATCCACTTAACCGTTTCGAGGAGAAACTAAAATTATTTTCATTTTTCTCTACCATACTGATAATTCATCTTCTAGGATCCAGAACAGGCGTGCTTAGCTGATTAGACAGGATTCATTTAGTAACAGTAAAACTAAACTAAATTAACCACTGTATGTATCCATCCCTAGAAGATACTGCGTCTTATTGCTGTTTTAAGATTTCTCTTAAGGAGTGGGAAGTAATTATTTCAAATAGCAGTGTGTGAGTTTTCAGTTTTTGTCTGAGTCGATTACAAACAAAAATTACTAATAATAATAATAACGAAAGAAAAAAACGTCTGTAATTATTCTAAAATTAGTCGCGATTCCAGAAAAATCTAAAAATCTATCGTTATTCTAAAAGTAGTCCCGATCGAAAATGTTTTATTTTTTTATTATTTTATTATTCTTACTGTAAAGGATGGGTTCCAGAAAAATCGTTGTGTGTATCATCATATATATTCGAGTTAGTTAATTTAAAATTCTAATTTACTATTACTACTACTA
>CM022666.1:12324576-12363367 GCA_012295275.1 Chrysomallon squamiferum
GCCGCCATTTTGTTTTCTTGATATTTCTAAAGCGCATTTTACAAACTCTTAGTGAAAGACAGATCAAAGAGGCTGGAAATAAAAATTTAAAAAAAAAAGAAGAAAAAAGAAAAATTTAAAAAAAAAGAAAAATGAAAGAAAGTCATGATTTTTTTTTTTAATTAAAAAATAAATTTGTTTACTTCATTTTACTGTCAAACACACACACACACACACACACACACACACATCCGGTTTAATAAATGCGATTTTGTTTACTGAATGTAAATTAGTTGTCAACAATCGTAAACTGTCTCAGCATTTGAAAAGATTAATCATGTCGCTAATGATTTGTTTTTGGAGACGATCACACCTCTGAGATACAAACATATAGATATACATACATACATACATACATACATACATACATACATACATACATACACACATCTATTATTAATACATTGTTAACAAACGTAAGCCAATGAAATCAAAAGTTTAAAAACAGGATACAGTTCATCCTATATTTTAGAAAAACATCTTGTGACGTTTCCTGGACAAACAGCGCAGTAGAGTGTCACGATTTGTGTTCAACTTCGTTTGACAACCGTCTGAAACAGAACATTTGTTAATGAAATTAGATGATACTGATTTAAAAAAATATATATTTACGTCAAGTCAGAGGCGTGCAAGGTAAAAACGAAACTACAAATTACCCTAAAAACACTCGGTTTAAATATCAGTTGTTTTAATTCTTTCTTTCTTTTCAGTTATTCCTTCTTTCTTTTGAGTTATTCTTTGTTTTTTCTTTGTTTTAAGCGATTTAAAAGAAATCTTGGTGTTTCGTGTGTTGATATAATGTTTTTTTTAATTTTTTTTATTTATTACAAATTGACACCTTCTAATTATGTACACATATATTTACTCATTTATCTTTAAGAAAAAACTTAATTAGTATTATTATTATTAGAAATATTTAGTACAGTTAGACAACATAATAAAACATGAATAAGAAATAAAATAATATAAAAATAATAATTATAAATGCACACACAAAATAAATGAAACGCATTTTCTAACACATGATAAATAAACGATCAAATAAATTAAAATAATTATAATTACACATAAACACATAATAAATAAAAAATAAAACAAAATTTAATTTAAATGCATCACTAACCGTTTAAAATCAAACAAGATTAATCTATATTTATAGTGAAATGAAGTAAATATTTACTACTTTTAATAAAAAAAAACCATTAAATTTATTTATCAATCTCTTAAAACGTGTTAATCTTAAAATACTTCTGTCTTATTTTTATACCCCTTTCTTTTGTTTTCTTTCATTCTTTTTTTTTTTTAAATTTTTTTTTAACATTTTTTTATTGAGAAGAAATGACGGAAGTATTCCGGGACGTTACAACAATGTAATAAAATCATTCAAACAGGTAAAAGCAAGGTGATCGCGTTCCACCTTGCTTTAGCTCCGCCTTCTAGAGTATTCTGTTCAGCTATTGGTTCGATTCTGTTTTAAAATGTTGTATACACTGGCACGCTTTTGCTAACATAAGCATAAGTAGATCGAACGAAAAGGTAAGAAATGCTACATTGATGCTAACATTTATAACAAAACAGTTAAAACTACACCCTCAATAATGACTTCAGTAAAAAAAAAAAAACTTCATTAAGTTATTATTATTGTTACTACTAGCAGTACTATAAACTGAATAAAACTTTATTAAGTTTTTATTAGTTACTACTAGCAGTACTATAAGTTTAATAACATTTTATTAAGTTATTATTGTTATTATTACTACTGGTAGGACTATGAAGTCAATACAACTTTATTACGCTACTACTATTGGTACTACAACTATTATTGTTCATGTTGCTGTTGTTGTAGCTTTTTCATTATTTTTTATTATTATTATTGTTTTGCAGTTATTATTATGTTATTGTTGTTATTGTTGTTTTGCAATTATTAATGTCCTCTTATTGTTGCTATTTACTATTATTATTATTATTGTTATTATTATTATTATTAATAATAATTATTATTATTATTATTATTATCTTTATTATTATTATTGTTGTTGATCATCATTATTAGTAGTATTATTGTTGTTGTTGTTGTTATTCAACCATCTCTGCAAGCAAATCATTACCTCCAGAAGCTATTTTGTTATGTTGCTACTAATACTAATACCTTACCTTTAACGCTTTTATATCTGTCACAGATACTATCGTCATTACAAACTCGAAATGTCATATGTATTTACTTGCTTTTATAAATTCTCATTCGACTTAAAGACGTTTAAAAGCCCCAAGAAATAAACAGTAATTACAATGTTTATGTGTTTGTGTGTGTTTGTGTGCAATGCATCTGAAAAATGTCGTATCTATAACAACACAACATCCTGTTTCAGATACCCATCAACCTTTAATAATTCTGATCTATTTAAGCAATTTAACTAGGGTAGATCCGGAAAGCACTGAATACCCAAAAATATAAATATATATATATTTTTTGGTATTGTATATATATATATATATTCGTTGGGTGCCACCTATGCCAGTTATGAATCTGATTAATTACTGTAATCATAATACTATACGTAACGTACGATATGACGCTTTTATGAAGATTATATAACCAGTTTTTGCTACTATTACAACAGCACTATCATTGATACAACAGAACCACGATTACGACAATCGCTGTCATCATAACCACCATCATCACCGGTATCGACATTATCATCATTACCATAACAACCACCAAAAGCATCCTCTTCACCAGCTATATACCAGTTTGCTCTATCTTGCAGTTTAATGACTATTATACTTTTACCTTTTCATTTCAGTTGTTTATCTATTTACTGGATGTGAACATGTCACCAAGTGCGTCACCAACGGAAGAATGTCTGAACAACACGACTGGGTCTTACGTCATCCGCTCTTCACCCAGTGACGTGCATCACAGAGCAGAGTGTCCTGACTACGACCTTCATCCCTGTGACATATGCTTCTCGGAATGCTGCTGTAACTTTTTCAGCTTTGTTGGGAAACTGTTTTGTATCAACGTAAACCAGTCATCTCGAATCAAAATACTCTGGTTGTGGGTGATTTCAATTTCCGTTACTGCCGGAATTCTTACAAATTTAATAACATTTGGGCCAGAGACTAAAATTATTTCGCCAACAGACATGCGTATTGTCGATAAAAAGGTTTCCACGACATTCTGCGAAAGCCTGTCGCTGGAATCGGAATGGACAACTTTTAGCGCGTATCTTCTTCCGCAGAAACCGAGTATAGTGTTTAACAAACTTAGTCGTTTTGAAGTCAAAAGAAATAAATATTTAGAGCAGGGAGAATTCAAATATTGGAATTTTTATCTTCTCAGCGGTTCACAAGTGACGATTAAAAGTTGTTCCACGCTCGCACTTGAACTTTACATTCTTCGTGGAGCTGATAATCTAAACAAGTGGATGGAAAACAAATACTGCGACAGCTGCTTCGTTCAGAAAGTGGCTATCAACAGAACGTGTGAGAGCAAAGTGACTTTCAATTTCCAGATGGACGTGACAGATGAATACTACTTCATCTTCGTCAACAGTCTCAACGTCAGAGGAACCTGGCTGACACTGCAGATTCTTCTAGAACGTACTCTCTACGACGTTTCTGACGCCAAAGTCACCTGCATCCAGTCGATATCGTGTTCCTTTAATTTGGACGTTGTCACCGATGAGGTGGTCGTCTACCAGATTAGCAACGATGACCAGATTTTCGATTTCGACGACATCACGATACAGACCAAATGCAACGGCCGCACCTGGTTTTATTTGGTCGTGTTTCTCCTCTTTCCCTTCTCAGTCGGCATCACCTGCTGTTCTGTTATCTACTTCACGTGCAGACAACCAAGCGAAAGTCTCGATCTTTCAAGACGGTCAACACTGGACGGGCGGATGATCGAAACCTACTTTACAGAAAGGTCTCCCCTCTTACGGGGACAAATGCGGTACCCACCTCCTCCTCCACAGTTTGCTGTTGCACCGCCGAAGTACGAGGACGCAATTCGAGGCGATAACCCCGCCCCTCCTTCTTATGATGAAGCTGTAGGATAATTTTGAACACGTGACTTTTGAAACTCTGTATGTTAAACATTCATTGTGCCAGTGAACTATGATCTCAGTCATTCGTTTTAAAATATTTAATGATTTTTGACCTATGTAAATTAAACATCACACATACATAGCATTTTATAATTATATATTAATTTTATTCTCGTCTCAGGATGATTTATAATTTATTAATTTTCGATTAAATAAAAAAGACTTCTGCATTATAAGAAATGTGTTTATATCTGTAACAGGATTTTTATGAATAAAACATGTACATACACATACATACATACATACAGACATACACACACATACACACACACATATATATATATATATATATAGAGAGAGAGAGAGAGAGAGAGAGAGAGAGAGAGAGAGAGAGAGAGAGAGAGAGAGAGAGAGAGAGAGAGAGAGATTTATGTAGCGTGTATAAAGAATTGAGTCAAGTTTGAGGTAGTTTACACTGATACAGAGCTCATTGTCCTAGCAGAATGAAAATAGTGAACAAACAAAACGGGGCTCAAAAGTCCAATATCCTGGGAACAGTGATGTCCCATCTTTGACTTGCCATGACAAGATTTCAGATACGTGTGTGAAGAGTTAACTGTCTGCAGTTTATTAAACAAAGAGTGTGTTAGTTGCTGAAAATGCTTAAACGTAATCATATAATTTATTGTATCATCATGCTTTTAATATAAATCATTTTTAAACTGAAATAAAGTGGAATGATTTTCTGTTTTAAACGTACATAATAATAATCAAACACACACACACACACACACACACACACACACACACACACACACACACACACACACACACACACACACACACACACACACATTTTTTCCACCATTATTCATTTACCAAACACAACCATATACACATACACAATACTCACACGTAGAACACACACTCAACACATAATTCCCAGACACATTTCACTCACACATACAATATACACATACAGACAAACACCACACACACACACACACACACACACGACACACACCACACAAGACACACACATACGCACACGCACAAAAAGATGAGATACAAATGCAAAATAATTATCAGTGATATTTATCTGTCTCTCACGCACTCTCAAGCTGGTATTAAATGATCCATCTGCATATCTCCTTTTTCCATCGAGCTTGTGAATTCAGTGAAAATAACTTGAGCACAAAACTCGTTAATTCGTAGACACATAAATGCTACATCATTTTGAAATAAAAACCAATCATATTATGTTATACCGAAATAAAAACCTCAAAGGTTATTAAACGAGTTTGGGATTTTTTACGATTCTGTGAAAGTTAAATCTGTGAACAAAAAGGAAGTTCTATCTGTGATTTACATAATTATTTGATATGTTACTATATCGGCCAGTGACAGAGATATAAAGTCTTTACGTTTTACTATATAATTTACACACTTCCCTGTGATTATGTTACATTATACTTGCACCCAGCCGTTGCTAATAATAAAGTATAACAATACAATAAATCTGTATATAAATACAGTGAAAACAGATCTCCTGTCTTTTTAGTTTATTCTGAAGTGACAAAACAGATGACCTGACACACAATGCATGCTTACTATTTATAGGTTTTCCGATGATAAATCTAAACAGCCACAAATTTGTCGTGAGTCAGTTTCATATTTACATGTTTGTGTTTCCTTTGCTAAACACGTCTAAACTGTGACACGTGCGGTTCACTATCGGCTGAATGATTTCTGTAAGTAGAGGAGGTACACATATACAACATATTCAACAAAACAGTATAACTGAAACACACTGAACTATTGTTTATTTATTTTTTTTTTTTGTTGTTGCGCTGAACATTCATACATATTTAAACTGTAAGAACGATAATAAAATACATACTAAATATCTAACAATATTTTTATTTTTGAATTTTTATTCATAATAATTGAATGAACGAACTAGTTATTTTAATTTATATTAAAGCTATACATACACAAACACACACACACATACACAACATAGATATTCATATGTGGTTTAAATTGCACATAACAATACAGTACATTCATAAAATTCTCTTTAATGCTCGCTGGTTAAGAAGAGTGTAAACTACCTGGTGTGTGTGTAAATCGACACGTAAACCACTTTTAAGATGCTTGTGAAATTCAACAAGTATAAATATCCTTGATAGGGAGAGAGAGGGAGGGAGAGAGAGGCAGAGGGGGAGCGAGAGAGGGGGAGAAAGAGAGAAAAAGAGAGAGAGAGGGGGGGAAATGGCAACAAAAAGGATTTCTAAATTTCATACATATTATCACCCATTTTTATCTGTTTCATTTATTTTTATGAAAGGTTAATATAACATTCTAATATAACAGTATAAGTGCAGTAAATATTTTAATAAAATTTTCGAATAACTTAAATTGTACATTATTGGTCGCTGCATATGACATAAGAATACCTCTCTCTCTCTCACAGACACTCATATACAACACGCAGAAAGGAACATACATACATATATACAAAATTACATACATACACCCTTATATGAACACACACATTGGTGTAGCCACATTCACATACTCGTAAACACTCAGTAATTGTAAATACATAATTTACTGACATAATATTAAAACAATTATTACAACATTTACGAGCTAAAACAACATTAACTGAACTATTTGTTGTTAAATGAAAGAGTTAAACATTTCTTTTTTATATTCCGGGTTAACAACTTTTCCCACGAACAAAACTACCTCTGTTCGGTTGTCCTTGACAACAAACATGAATGGATGATCAGCCATGAACGTCTTCGGTCTGCTGATGGAGATGGAGTCTACACAGTCCATTGACGTCACTGCTGCCGCTTCCGTGCCTTCCTCGTTAACTTCCACAAACGTCTTGTGCTGAACACTCGACACGAACAGAGATCGCGTGCCATCAATTCCTGACAGGTCAGCCGTGTTAGCCTGAAAGGCGTCAGTCATGCCCAGGCTAATTAGGACATCCTTTAGCTCGAAGCTTGTTTCCATGTAGAATTTGGGAAGGAACAAGTCCACCTCTTCTTCTTTCAGGCCCTGCATGGCTTGGACAATGTTTTCATACGACAGGTTGACATCGAGGCCGGTCAGACCCTCCACGTCAAAAGGCAGAAAGACGTACATGCTGAGTTCTTCGTTACCATACGGCAGTTCGATGACGTCACACTGCAGCTGAGTACTTTTTCCAGTTCTGAAGTACTCCGTTTGCTGCATCATCTGACATTGGTTCTGCTCTTGCTTTGACGTTCTGAAGGGTTTCTCTGTCGTGTTCTCAGCATCAAACCTATTCGACCATGTTCCTTTGAAGTACACGGCGTTAAGCAGAAGAATCGCTGTCACAGTGGACAGGCTATCTTTGGAGACAATATTTGTTATTTTACCTCGAGTCTTCTCTGAAACCCACTGATTAATCTCATCAGCCAGCGCTGCTGGATTTTCCGTGAAGTCTGTTTTTATGATCTCTGCCTCAAATGTCTGTTTAGCTTTAGACTCGAACTCTGGCTGCACACTGACTCGGTGAGCGATGTACGCCCGTGTAGCAGACGACAACGTAATGCTGTTTTTTGTACTTTTCAGCAATTTCAGGTAGTTCTCCATTACTGAATGAAACGAACTGGACAAGCCAGGAATTTTTACAACATCCAGAATCTGTCGTAAAGTTGATCCAGACGATCCACAGGCGACCAGCGAAAGAAGAGTTGATATGCTGAATGGTGACAGAAAAAGATTGCAGTGACAACCATTGCTTAGAAGACGGTATAAATCAAAGCCGAACTCCAGTGTTGAACGAGACATATCTGTGTGTTACTGCAGCACTCTGAAAATAAAAAAACATTGAGTGAACAGTGTAAAATAAACGTATTTTAAAACCCGTGACCTTTTCATCGACGATCTGCGTTTTCTACCCAGCGACAACAAATCCCAGGAATAAAATATCTAGTGAAGATAAAATGAAGAAATTATTACCGAATCTATGTACATTAGGCGCAGATTTATGTAAGTGACACATTTTATAATCTAATAAATGTAAATACATGGGATTCGAACGAACTCGCATACATAGTTGTATTAACCTACCACCACGACTGTGTATGAGTGTTTGTTTTACAAGTATATGTTTGGGTGTATGTGCGCGAACATACAGATAAATGGAAATGAATACAACATGAATTCTACTGATAAAAACATCAAGAATAAAAATCCAATTTGGCATAAATTTGGTTTAAATAAGATTAAAACGAAAATGAATAAATAAATAAAAAACAATAATAATAATAATAATAATAACAATAATAATAGTAGTTATAATAAGCGAACGTCAGTTATGGTCACAAAGTTTTATACTTCATTATTAATTCTACAATCAGTTTTTACCGCCTGCAGAGAAGTTATCAACCTTTTAACTGGGAAATGTTATTTGTACGCATTCAGTCAGCGGTTTTATTTTAACAGCTTTTCCTAACTGTTACTGTTAGACAACAAGATTATAATAAATACACGCTACCCTCCATTTAACAGTAAAGAATCAAGGAAATATAGAAAATTTTAATATTCTCGAAACAAAATATTCCGATTCTTACTCTATGATCACAACAAAACAATTTCAATCTACTTTGCACCAGGGTAAGTAAAAACTGTGATTTTAAAGTAAATTTAGTTCTGTATATTATTCAGCTATTTCTAACAACTTTCGGAAAATCTAGATTTTTTGGTTTCCTAACATCCTTTGCCCCTTTCAGTCCATTAAGTGGAGAGCAGACTGTTCTTAATCAGAATTTTTTCTAATCACCTAATACGAAGGCTTCATTACTATTGTTATTATTATTACTTCAAATAATATATAATGAAAAATTATATTAATGTGAAATATTTTATTTTAACTATTTTGTTTAGTAAACGGAAATAAAATGATTCGAAACGTGTTTGAGAGCTGACAGAATTTGATTCACTATATTGGTATATGGGCGTGCGGGCGTGTGTGTGTATATGTGTGTGTGTGTGTGTGTGTGTGTGTGTGTGTGTGTGTATTTTTTGGTGGTTTTTTGCCTATCATTTTGTATCTTTTGTGTTCAAAATATGACAATGCTTTACTTTCATTGATTTACTGTCATTCTAGCTCTTTGTAATAAACTCTCGTAAATATCGAATTGAATATATTAGGTATGCAGTAATACTAATAATACTACTACTACTACTACTAATAATAATAAACAAAAACTTTTACTACTACTACTAATAATAATTAAAAAACAAACAAAACAAAAAACAACAAAAAAAAACACCTTCGGTTAAAATCGGAGTATTTGACGTTTCCATGTCAGATGACCTACTTTTAGGATCGAGTTTGGATAAACAAAGAAATGACAAGATAAAACGTATGATATTCTTCCCTTATAAAACAGTAATTACATGCAAAAGCCCCAGTTTCTAAAACAACATTGTTTCATGTCGTACAGAAGCGACGTGCATGCATTTTCTTACCTATTACTTTTTCTTTCCTTCTTCCTGTTTCAATCTTAGCCTCGAAACCGATCGATAAAAGCTATGTTTGTCCAGCTTTCGGTAAACATCGGTATGTTCCGCTTCAGATAACGAAAGACTGACAAGTATGCAGGGAAACAAAGCAGGGAGGTCTTGTTAGAAGACTACGGCGAGTGAAGTTTCTAGAGGGGTTCATGTCCTGAGAATAAATTAATAATAATAATAATAATAATAATAATAATAATAATAATAATAATAATAATCACTCTTTTAAGAACTTAATATACTAACAAGGGTTTATCTATTCAATGATCACTGTGTCTGTCTTTGGTCTATGGGTAGGACCCGGAACTATAGGGAGACAAGTACAGCGACAGCAGTCGATGAAACCCAACAACAACAACAACAACAATAATAATAATATACATGTAAACACACAGACACACACACACACACACACACAGACACAAATAAATCAGCAAATAATTTAAAAAGCAATATGCTTAGGCATTCCCACTATGAAACACCCCACCCTTGAACACGCACAACTGAAATGATTTTAAGGAAGTCTTTCCTTCCGAAACGTAACGCAATATTAAAGATAACAGAAGAATTATAAGACTGTTTTACCACTTATCAGCTGATGGATCTCTCTATCACGCGTTTGTTACTTCCTGGTTTAAAATGGGCTTTTAAAAAGGACACCTACTGTTAATATTTGCAAAATATAATGACTGTCTCAAACTCAGAGATAATTCATGTGTATCGCAAGGTCAGATTATAATTTTTACATATGCTAAAAAGGTTTAAAATGATTTAAATCGCTTGTAAAATTATTTACACCCCACTGGATAGCGTACGAAAGGGTCGTGAAAACAAATAAGAATTCTCACGAGAGGTTTTGATGCTTAGCTTAGGAACTGATCGGTTAATCTACAAGTCTTTTCAGCAATATCCAACCGATTGAAAGATATCGGCAAAGTAATTTAATAATGCATAGACTCGACACAATTTAAAATAAAGTAATTCCTGTCGGAAGAACACTGGAATAAAACTGACTAAATACAGCCTATTGAGTATTCTCTTTCTGTCAAATACAAACATACACATTTACGTACAAATACAGAGACACACCTATTCACACACAGCAACAAACAAAAACAGACAGTAACTCAAACAGAAACACGCACTAAACACATATATACATATTTGCATATATACGTAAATTCGGGAATATACACACATACACAGTAACGCATAAATACATACACACAAATACACCCATATGTAAATAGATACACACAAATAAATACACAACTATGTATAATATGTATCTACGCAAACATAGACGTGTTTACTATTGCTCTACATAACCTTTTTGTAATTACAGTTAAAATTCTAAATCCACAATAACTGAACATTTTTTCCAGAATCAGGGTTGATGGTTTGCACGTTAGTAAGTCTGTATCATAGCATTTAATCAACTTTGAATTCAACTAAACTTTAACTAAACTTGATGGTGAAGGAAGTTTTCTAGTCAGGCTGAAGTTTTTGTACCATAAAACGTGAGTAACATCTATATATACGTTAATTAATCAATTTTTTTTATTTTATTATAGAACTCCGTGGCGGAATCTGAGATAGCTCAAGGGCACGACATGCGTACTTTGACTGTTCTCTCACGGAAGTAAGTCGCCAATTATTCACACACACGTGATTATTAAAATAAATAACTAAACAAATAAATAAATAAATAACAACGATTAAATATAATCTCACTAATTTTATAAATAGCAAGTGTTTGATTTTTGACATTCACATTTCGCTGAATTTTCTTTCGTTGTACATAAACCGAGAAGGGCGACATGAAATTTCACGTCGTTCACGTCCTTTCTTAAACTTTATTATAAATCGGAACGAAAGTCGGTTAGAATCATTAAACAAATAAATAAAAAATAAAGATAATTCAGATAATTTTATCTTCTTCTCGTTTTAAAAACAATAGTCTCTGAATCACTCAGATCAAGGCAGGTTTTCATAATTAAATTAAGGTATCTGATAATACTTTTGTTCTTCTCTAAAATAGGTACAAGATGAACAAGAGAAAAATTAAAAACTGTTTATTTCTTAAAAAGTAAATAAAATAAATCGCTGATTATTTAATGGCACAAGAAATATTTAATAAGCAACAAAATTTAAGGAAGCAAACAAAAATGAAAATGGCTGTAAAGATGAAATGGTTGACGATGTGATTTTGTGATGATGATGTTGATCATGATAATGGTTAACAATTTACGAGACTGCTTATATTTGTATAATTCACTGAAATTGTTTAAAATATTGCCTTCGTTTTGTTAAAATAAAAAAAAAAACGTAAATACGAAACCCTGTTTAGCCTGTTAACTTAAAGTCATACAACACAAGGTCAATGACCTGAAGATGACTAACATGTTTACAACACGAACACAACGAAACTGTGCATTAATAATACAGTAAATATTCTCAATAAACACGAATAGAAACTTTGAGAAATAAAATAAAATAAATATATAAATTATAAGTACCTCACACTGATGAAGTAATACATAAATAATAATCAAATAAATATATAAAAGAAATATAGAAATATGGTTGATAATACCGTCACCGATGTAACATTACAATAAAGCCACAGAACAACAGCAAAAGCTGACCAAATAAATATATACAAAATAACATCTAATAAAAACGTTAACCAACACCTTTCACGTTAATTACAAACTTAACTGACTTCATGTAGCTATTTATGCTAAATAATAGTAATAATAATAATAATAATAATAATAATAATAATAATAATAATAATAATCATAATAATCATAATAATAATAATAGTAATAATAACAACAACAACAAAATAGTAGTAGTAGTAGTAATAAATAAATAAATAGATAAATAATATATGTTTATGATCAAAATAGTTACATAATTGTTTATATCAGTAAACAAATTTTTCGTTAATTTCACTCTCTACTGTAAAATATATCTGAGTAAATCACCAATATATACCCACGCATACACACACACACACACACGCACACACAGACATAGCTAAATATAAAGGCAGTCAGTTAAGCACAGAAATACAAGCTATAGAGAATTTTAGAACATTTACGGTGACCTTGTAATCCGAATAAAAGAGTTTCTTACAAAACGAAACAAAATAACAAATAGTATGACATTATTTACTAATAATTTTTATGTTCAGATGTATATACATATAGGATCTCTTTTTATCGGAATGAATAGAAAATGTAATAGGTTTTGAAAGTAAAACACTTGACGTGAAAAACGTTTCTGAAGAAACTATTGTACGAGTGTACGAGACAAAAAACACGTACTAAATAACCCACAGGCCTCAATGGTGTATCCTGTAAATAAAATTTAAAAAAGGATGATCCGACCAGAGCTTGTGACAGAGAACAATAAATTTCACCACCTGTTGAAAAAACAAGGAAGGAGGATGGCCAACTAATCTAAATAACATTTTTATTTATTTTTTATTTCTATTGATAACAGTCTGTACTTTCAATCTGAACAGTCACACTTTTGTGAAAACTGTTTGGCCATAGAAGCCAAGTTGAACATAATTTAGTTTCCATTATATTAAGAGAGATGCTTCATTTAATTAAAAACTACTAAATATATTTGACCTATCCATACACTTTCCTTAACTACATGGCCCTAAGTGGTTATTAGATTTTATTAGCTATACAATTATTGTATGTGGTATATTTTTCAGTATACTTGAACACGATCTTTTGCAAAATTGCAAATAACGACATCGACGAATATAGAACTCACATCACTGCGCGTTCTTGAGTCACATGACCACTACAAGTCCCTCAACTAAAATTCCCGAAGATATTCACTGCGTCCATTAAAGGCTGTAAAATGTAGGTCAGACGAGAGTAAAGACTCAACGCCATTCTCGATACGAAGCTTTGGATTAACAAATCGCTCCATCATCCAGCTATCTACGTAGCGTCTATTTATTTAATTGATTAAATGTTTTGTTTCTGTTTTTGTGATCGGAGAGTTTTCACAACTATAATACATTTAAAACAGTGTGAATCGCGCATATCGTGAAAAAATATCATTAACTCGAAATCAGTGGTCTGATAAAATCTAACAGTAAAATAGTTTTAAAGATGGGCTAATAAAATGGAAAAAAATAAACCAATGGTAAACAGTAATGTATTTAAAACAACAACAACGAAGAAATAAAAAAAATATGTAAGTTTCATATAGTTATAAATACGTGCCTAATTTAAAATAAAGAGAAAAAAATAAAATGGAAATAATGTTTAAACTATTGCTGCTGCCAAATTTGAAATAACATAAAACTCAAAATACGAAGATAATTACACGCCGTCAACACAATAATAATAATAATAATAATAATAATAATAATAATATTAATAAAAATAATAATAATAATAATAATAATAATAATAATAATAATAATAACAATAATAATAATAATAATAACATCTAAATAAATAAATGTAAAGAGGTATTTTTTAACACTGCTCTTGCATTAAGGTGGTACGTACCACAACATTTTCATATTCAGGCTTTTACTTGTATCCATTTACACCTACAATTAAGAACGTATTTAATACTAATTTGATTTCTGGCGAAAATATTATCTAAGTACAAGTCTAGGCCACAATATTATAAGAAGACGAGTTGAAAATACGAACAATAAAACAGATTACGATAAAAAATAAAAATAGAAATAATGGAAGAATTTCTGTTTGAGCAGATTTTGGCACAGCAACTCGTCTGTTGTATCTGACTGAATTGTTGACTTAGCTGTCAGACGGCCTCAGCACTTTGCCTATGAACAACACGACTCCAGTCCGGTTGTCTCTGATAACAAAGATGAAGGGATGATCCACGACAAAGTAAACGAGTTTTGATCTAAAGGGACTGGGTCCACAGTTCCTCACTGAAGCATCGTTTTCTTCATTTCCTTCCTCGTTCACTTCTACCACAGTTTGGTGCACGAACTGTGAAATATGAAGACCAGTGGTTCCTGCAATACCAGACAAATCGGCGCCGTCTTTGAAGGCGTCTGTTATTCCCAGGCCTGAGAGAATACTGCACAGGTCGTAGAATGAGGTCATACGGAATCTTGGAAGAGAGACGTGTACAAGCGTGGGTTTGACGGAGTGAAGCGCCGTCTGTAGTTTTTGCTCGTCCATAAGCCCCGCCTCTAGCAGAGGCAGACAAGATGTCTGCACAGGAAGAAAGATGAACATGCTCAGATGTCGATTAAAGTACGGTAACTCCACCAGACGACATTTGAGGTCAGCGAGAGCAAAGTAGGGAAATAGTTTCTGCATGTTCATCATTGACACGTGCACAACTTGACCATCCAGTGTCTTAAAGCTGTCCATTTGGGTGTTACTTTTATCGAATGGGTAGTTCCATTTACCGCTGAAAGACGCAGAGTTTACGAGAAACAGTTTGGTAAAATCGCCAATAACGCCAGGAGGTAACAGCTCCTTCACAACGCCATTTGTTTCGTTTTCAAGCCAAGTATTGATTCTCTTGCGAATATTCTCGCAGCTATCCTCGAAATCCACGTTCTCGACAGCCGCCTTGAAACACTGAAGAGTCACGTCTCGATATTCATTACGTACAGCAAATTTGTTAGCAACAAGTATCCGATTTGCTATTTGCAGATTATAATATTTCTGCTTTTCAGTTAGTAAATCTAACGTTTCTGAAAACAACTGAGGAAGGGACTCAGAAATTTTACACCAATTCATTGCTTCTTTGATCTGTTCTGCAGTTTTTGATCTGGCGCCTAAATATGTAACAGCCAATGCCGCCGAAACACAGTAAGGTGAGACAATCACGTCCTTCTTTTTCTCTTCCTCCGCTAGGTGGCGGTATAGTCGTATAGAGAAATGGTTAACTGCTTCAGCCAATTCTGCGAAACGTACATCCTCCTTAACCGTTGTTTGATCTTTTGTCATTTTTATAGAACTTAGATCTGTAAGAGAAAAACAGAAGTCACTAATATATAAAGCCTCACTTGCTGTTAAACCATGTTAACAAAATCACTGTGAATAGAAAAGGACCTGGTTGTTCGGGTAAAAGTTAGACAGTCACCAGATAAGTAAAGGAGTATGTCTGTTATAAATTTATGACAGAGGAACTGCCACCAAAATCTTTGATAGCTCAATCGATTTGGAATCATATAATAATTTGTTTTGTTTTTTGTTGTTGTTGTTGTTTTTAAAAATAATAATAATAAATAAACAACAGTAATAATAAAATAATAAATTTTAATAATACAATTAAAACATTAAAATCAAAAAAATAAACAAAAACCCAAACAAATATACAACAACAATAATAAACAAATAAATAAATAAATAAATAAATAAATAAATAAATAAATAAACTAAAACACAGAATACAAATTGGTGTTTGGGACAGCATTATTCAAAGTAATAAAACTTGACTTGGATCAACAAAATGAAGTCATACTGAACACAATTACTCGTGCTGTATCACATCGACCGAGATGTCATTTTTAACAGATTTGTACTCCAGATAAAGTCGTAAAGCGAATGAATACACACCAATGGCGTCTTCGGTCATACTTGTAAATTCTCCAGCATGTCAGTTTTAGAAATTTTGTTACCTGAACTTATTTCTATTATTATCATTATTATCGTTGTTATTGTTATTATTATTATTATTATTATTATTATTATTATTATTATTATTATTATCGTTGTTGTTATTATTATTATTATTATTATTATCGTTGTTATTATTATTATTATTATTATTATTATTATTATTATCATTATTATTATTATTATTATTATTATCGTTGTTGTTGTTGTTATTATTATTATTATTATTATTATTATTATTATTATTATTATTATTATTATTATTATGCACTGTTTAAAATGGTTGACTATGGTCAAACGAAACGCGCGGATCAGTTAACATAATTAACAACTGTAAACTATAGACACAGGGTCGACAACGTCTCTTTTTTAAACCTTTTAATATACTTTAAAATACTTTAAATTTGGATCAGCACACAGACTTACATAAGCTTATAGAATGAAGATAAATAAATAAATAAATAAATAAAAGTACAACGAAAAACCAAACTTTCTGCTGATGCAGGGTAGGTGAGATAACCAAATAATCTGACAGAGTTCGATGGATTATTGTTTGTTTGATTGTTTGTTTTTTAGCGTTATTTATTTAAAAACCAGAGTAAGAAATCGCTGAGTTTTAGTTTTTTTAAATGCTATAAATATGCTATAATTCTGTGGTTTTCTGACATTTGCATCCGATCTGTCTGTACCAGCCATCAAGATCCACATTCGACATCTTATATCAGCTACTTAATAACAGAAATAGTACAACAGCAGCAGCAGTAGAATAGAAATAGTAGTAGTGACAGTAGTAGCAATTAAAGTAACAGTTGTAATAATAGTAATGGTTATAGTAGCAGCAGAAGTAATAACTGTTGTAAAATAGTGGTAATAACTAGTAGAAATAATAGCAGTAGTTATAAAGGTGATGGTAGTAGTAGTTGTAGTAGTTGTATTAATTGTAGAAATAGTAGTACTCAAAATAGATAAATGTAAAGTTATAAATAACAATTTCACTATGGGTTTGGTATTTTGGTACAGTAAAATCTTTTTATGTCTATAAAGCTTAAAGAAGGTAATTGTTTATTTTTTTAAAAAACAACATCATAAAAAGAAAAGAAAATTAATAAAATAAAATAAAACAAACTGATAGTATTATTCAAAGATAGAAAAAGAAAAAGGTAAACTAAATTTTCCAAGTAACAACATTTTTTTATTTTCAGCTTATATCTTGAGCTTAATATTCTCAAATTGTTAATATTTACTATAATTCTTGCTTCCCGCTGATCATCTGGGGTCCCTTAGGATGTTCAAGTTTGCCCAAAAACAAGATCATATTGGCCCTGTTGTCTCTGATGAGAAAGAAAAACGGATGATCAACAATGAAAGGATAGATAACAGGCAAAGATCTTGCCTGTATTCTGGCAGCAGAAGTTGCAGCAGCTTCACTTCCCTCTTCATTCACTTCTAACAAAGTCTGGTGAATCATCTGAGAAAGGTAGAGATCTGCAGTATTTGCTATTCCTGAAAAATTCGCCCGTGTTTCATCAAAGGCATCTGTTATTCCTAAAAATGGCAGGATCTTCTCCAAAGCAAAAGTAGACTCAAGAACAAATTTAGGTAATCTAATATCAACAGTTTGTTTCTGTATTTCAGATAAAGCATTTCTCAGGTTTTCAAAACTGAGGTTTCCTTCCAAAGACTGAAGACCAAAATCGTCCAGTGGCAGGAGAATGAACATGCTGAGGTGTCGCTGCACATATGGCAGCTCTAATACCTGGCATTTTAAATTTTCGTTCTTTCCTGTTCGAAATGTTTTAATAAGTTTCATCATGTCAACTTCAGTCTTAACAGACGGAGAAATTTTGAAGTCACCTTTCTCTATATCGGCAGGGTCAAATTTCTGTTCCCAAGTTCCTTTAAAGTAGATTGCATTGACCAAAATCAGCCTTGTTAGGGAATCAATACTATCTGAAATCACACTGTTTATTTTTCCATTAGTTTGCTTCTGCACCCATTCATTAATAATTCGCCTTTCTCTATCTGGATTTCCAGCAAAATCAGCAAGAACAGCACCAGCCAGAAAATATTTTTCTGTTTTATTAACAAATTCATCAAGCACTTTTATTCTGCTATGAATAAACATTCTGATTGCCACTGTTAAATTATAGCTGGTTTCGGTATTCAAAATGGACAAGTAATCTTTAAAAGCATCATTGAGTTTATCACTGAAGGTGGTCCACCGTAACACTTGATCTATTTGAGACTGTGTGTTATCTCTAGCACCCAAACGGATCATAGCAAGAGCAGTGAGGATACTAGCTGGTGAAACGAAAACATTCTTCTCAGTAATGGCCAAGTGTTTGTAAAAGTCCAAAGCAAACTCGGTATTGGCTTTAGCAAGTTTAGAAACAAGTTCTTCATCTGTGAACATTCCTTCAGCCACCACTGAACCTGAGGTGTGATAAAGGAGAAATATAAAAATGAACAAATTCATTTTTAATATCAAAGCCTTAATTCCGAGTTCCTCTTAATATACTGATTCAGATTTTCAGTTTAAATTCATTCAAACTCTCCTTCCATCTTCTGTCCATCCACTGCTTTCAAGTCTGCAAATTACACGAGGACAGTGGGTTAAAATATCTGTTTTACAATCAGCTTTTATTAACCATTATGTAGCTATACCAAAAATGAATTCAACAATAAAGTTAAGCATTATTTAAATTTCTTGTCAAAGTTTTGATTCTTTTTTATTCGTTTCATTTTTTTTTTTTTTTTTAATTTGTGGTATGATTTCAGAGGAATTAACATTTGACTTGACCAGGATAAAACTGATATTTTAAGACAGTAACAAGTTATATCTTTTATCCTGCACTCCTAAATATCACAAAAAATAAAAGAAATCAACTGTTTTATTTCTCATCTCACCTCTCTCTCAAGAAGTAGATTCACATGCGCTGATTTCATTGTCACCTACAAAAACTAAACATCAAAACAAAATAATTCTTAAATAATAACGTTTTATATGTTGTTGTTTTTTTAAATGAAAATTGTTTTCAAAATGGTCTTTTAAAATCTAAACCACTAAACAAATACTAAAGAAATACATTTGAACACTATATACACATATCATTACATCAAACCAATGATTTATACAAGAAGACCTGCCATGATGAAATTTTCCATGAAAATAAATAAATCTATTTATCATTAATTAGAAAAACAATTGATTCCTGAACTCCATAATTATTGCTTTATAATTCTGTCATCAGCTGAAAAATATTCTTTAGTCATTTCATATAGTCACACCGTCTTGAACAAACCAGCCAGCTATAAACAGGAAAACACACAGTGAATATTTACTTATTTCTTTATTCATTGATAATCAGTTTGATTATTATAATAAATTAATTAAAACATTATTGTTCTTAAATATACTGTAAAGCTCATTTATAATTTATAGTATTCCATGTTTTTAATACATTTTAATCAATAACTGAATGAAAACAGAAATTAAAAACAAAGTGTTTGTCGTATGTACATATATAGATACAGCTATAATAATACCAATTAGAACAATAATAATATATAAAACAACTTCCTTATAAGATTTTAGAAAATTGTAGATGAACAAAATCCAGATAGATATATGTAGAATACGTATTGTGGAATAAAACAACAAATACAACTATAAAAAATAAATATGAAATGCACATTTCTTGTTGATTGTAATGTTTTATAAAACTATTTCTGTAAAAATTAATATTTATACAGACTGATATTATCATATATTCTGATTTTAATTTGCTTTGAATCAAAGTTTCTATTAAAGTTGTTTATTAAAGATATGACTTATAAGTGTCTTATATATGTCATCGATCTGTTATTCTGCTCAGTGCAGCTGTGATTAAGGTTTCGCAAGTTTTCCAATGAAGAGGACCATGTCTGCCCTGTTGTCACGAATGAGGAACAGGAAAGGGTGGTCAGCCACAAATGGATGAGAGATAGGCAAGCATCTTGTTAACATAACAACACCTGTGGCTGCTGCAGCTTCACTGCCCTCTTCATTAACTTCTAGGAATGCCTTGTGAACCACCTGAGAAATGTAGAGATCTTTTGACCCTGTCATAGCAGAAAAATCAGCTTTGTTGACATCAAAAGCATCAACCATTCCAAGAGAGGGTAAAATCTTCTCCAGAGAAAAAGTTGATTCCAAAACAAATTTTGGAAATGTGATGTCAACAGTCTGCTTACGGACTGATGACAAAGCTTCTCCCAGCTTATCTGCATCCAGTTTTTCTTCTAGATATACCAAACCATCTACCTCAAACGGAAGAAGAATAAACATGCTGAGATCTTTATTCACGTAAGGCATTTCCAAAATTTGACATTTAAGGTGTTCATTTCTAGACAATGGAAATGATTTGTTCAGACGCATCATATCAACCTGCACCTGCTGGCTAGAGGAAATTTTAAAATGACTTTTTATTGTGTCAGTAGCTGTGAACTTCTGTTCCCAGTCACCTTTAAAGTATATTGCATTAATGAGAATAAGTCTTGTCAGAGGGTCTATGTTTGCGATGATGTTTTTTATTTTCTTGTTAGTTTGGCTTTCCACCCACTCATTGATGACTTTCTTTTCTCCTTCTGGGTTTCCGACAAAATCAGCTAAGACAGCTTCTGCTTTAAAGTGTTTAACAGTTTTCTCAACAAACTGCTCAAGCAGCTTCTGTTTGTTGTGGACAAATATTCTGTTGGCCATGGTCAGGGTATAGCTGGTTTCTGCAGCATTCAAAACACTGAGGTAATCATCAAATGCTGTGTGGACTTCGTCGCTAAATTCTTCCCATTTCAAAGCCCGATCCATTTCAGTTCCTGTATTACTAGTGGCACCAAGACGAGTCATAGCAAGAACTGCAGAGATACTGACTGGTGAAAGGAAAATGTTGTCACTTGTCCTGGTCACCTGTTTGAACAAGTCTAAAGCAAATTGGGTATTTGCATGAGCAAGCTTTGAGACGAGTGTCTTGTTCTTAAAATGTGTTGCAGCCATTGTAACAGTCCAGACTCTGACAAAAACAAGGATTACTAAATGAGAAGAAAAATTTCTGAAATACCTAACTGTAGATTATTTTCTGATAAAATCCACCTAAACAACAATGAATTACAAGCATAAGTGTCATACTAACTGTATTGTGTATTTAGTTTTAAAGTGATCTATTTTATTACAGATTTTGAAAAGATACATTATCACTTTTCATGTTAGCACTGATAAGGTAAATGAAGGAACTCAGTATTTAACTAGAGTGGTTTAAAGGAAATTATGCAAATCAGATTCAAACCACTGATGTAATGTAGAGCTAACAAAGATAAATAATTAAATAGTAATAAAAGACTTTTTAGTATATTAACATTACATAAACAAAAGTATGATACAATATCTGCCAGCCTTTCTCTTTCTAACAGTGGTAATAAAGGGTTTAGAAATATTTACACCTAAAAGACTTGCAAGTAAACTGATGGAGAAAAAGCTGACTCAAAGATCATTAGCAATGTATTAGATGTAAATGTAAATAAATGATAAATTTTGCTAATACAACATAGATGTAATCAGATATCCAGTCAGTGGAATGCCATCTATGGAAGTTTATAAAGGTGTAAAAAAGCTGAAAGCTAAAGGAAATCTGTGAACAGTGCTCTGTTAACTAACCTGTATCAACAATCAACAGATAATATCTTTAATTTAGAATCTAAATAACATAATCATAACGATAATAACGATAATAACAATAACAAAAACAATAATAATAATAATAATAATAATAATAATAATAATAATAAAAAGTTGATTCCAAAAGAAATTTTGGAAATGTAATGTCAACAGTTTGGTTACTAACTAAAGACAAAGCTTCTCTCAGCTTATCTGCATCTTCTTCTAGATATACAAAACCATCTACCTCAAAGGGAAGAAGAATAAACATGCTGAGATCTTTATTCATGTAAGGCATTTCCAGAATTTGACATTTAAAGTGTTCATTTCTAGACAATGGAAATGATTTGTTCAGACACATCATATCAATCTGCACCTGATGGCTACAGGAAATTTTAAAATGACCTTTTATTGTGTCAGTAGCTGTGAACCTCTGTTCCCAGTCACCTTTAAAGTATACTGCACTGATCAGAATAAGTCTTGTCAGTGGGTCTATGATTTCCTGTCTATTGTACAGATATGGTTCTGCTTTAAAAAGTTATTCAACAGCTAATAATAAAACAAAATAAACAAAATAAAAGTTCTGTTCACAGTTCAGTTTATAAAAAAGATTCATTTCACTATTCTAAATAAATTTTACTTCAACTGTTTATCATAGAAAGAAAAGCTTTATAAATGAAATTAAAACAAACAAAAAGTATACAGTTACCAACAGATCCCAGGTTACAAATGTTTCACTAACAATGGCTGAGTGTGTCAGAGTAATTTGTTCTCACAAAACCAGGCCCTGATATAACAACCACCTCAACACAAAAATACAACACCAATTCAATCATAAATCAACTGCACTTGTATCAGATTCAAATAACAGTTTAGTACAGATTTATTGTTCAGCATATATCTCATTTGTGGTTATATTTTTGTAACAGCTTTCACAAACTTAACATGGGTGGAGCAAAATTGAGAATGTGACATGTAGGTGACACACCCACACATACACATAATTCAAGAAATGTTTAAGTATTTTAACAGCTTTATGGCTGGTTAATGATTTACTACATTTCACTGTTGGTAGGTAGTATCAAGCAAAATTTAAACATCAGAACAAATAACCATGCAAACTTCCAAGACTCTGATGTAATAAATGTGGCTATATCCAATTTCAAAGTTCATTTTGAGACTGGGGTAGAATTGTGTGCTGAATACAGCTCTTCTGAATATTTTGCAAAGTTTAGAATATTTTTTATTATCATTTATTAAAAAGAGGAAGTTCACAGTATTGAAGTGCTGTAACCTAATGTGTCTTGCCAGGCATAATGACAGACACACTCCTCCTGGCTTTATCAGAGAGTGTGCTTCACAACAGCTTGCTCTGATTAACACAAACACTTATTCACACACACACACACACAATCATACAGAAATTAAACAATTCTCATTCATTTTGTTAAGTTATTACAATTCGGATATTTCAGTAAGAGGTAATTAACAAAAAAACTTCAATGAAATAATGTTATTAAAAGCAGACATGACGATGCTGCGTGAACTCTAAAATAAGCTAATAAACATCCAATACTATATTACCAGTGAAAAACAAATAAATGTTAAGATGTTGAGTTTTTAGCCACCTTTAGAAAACTGTTAAATATTTTACCTCAAATGACTCAGTTTAATTTTTAAATTTTAGACAAACACACAGTGTTCATTTAATCAACTTTGCTGAGTTACAAAATAGTTGTTGAAAACTGAAAAGGTTGTTATGCTCAACATTTTTTAACACACACACACACATGCATATATGCATGTATATATATATATATATATATACAAACCAGACCCAATAAATTCAAAGGAGAAAAAACAAGAACTTGTCTACAACTGATTTATGCCTTCTGTGTCAAGCCTTTTGATGCGGTTCTCGACTGAATATTTTACGAGGAGTGATCATCTTGTGTGAAAGCATGCTTCACTGCATAGTCATAAAAAAATTATGTTTCCATGGTTCAAAAGAGAAGACATTTTTCTTTCTTTGATTAAAATGTTCACAACTTATAAAGAACACAATTAAGTCACTTAGTCTGTCATGTTTTCAATGGCACATTTTCTTTGCAATTTACCAAAAAGATAAAACAAATTTAGTGAAAACCAGAAGCTTTCTTCTTTTTTCAGTGTTTTTTCTTTTATTATTATTATTATTATTATTATTATTATTATTATTTCATATTTATATAAAACAACTTAAGTCAACTCAATGCAGACACCAAGGCAATTGTTTTTCAAAATAAGCATAAAATATTTTTGTGGAGACTGTTTTTCATGAAAAGCCACGAAATTAGCTTTAATACAACTAACAAGTGACTCACACTGAAAGAGAAATTAAAGCACTTTATTCACATATTTTTGTAAGGACTGGTTTTGATTTAACTCAAGTTAATTTCAGTGGAACAGAGCTCAGTAAATATGACTGATACAGAAAAATACCAGTTTGTACTGGTGTTTGATACTATCTACTACTCCAAATTTCATTTATCATCAACATTGTTATTATTGTAGATAAGCGAAAGATTTATTAGGTTGTGCTAGTCAAAATTTAATTATTTATAAGTATTTTCATTGTTTCTTTCTTAGTCAAATAGAACTCTTGAATACAAAGAGACAAGAAAAACACATAAGATTTTTTTTTTTTTTTTTTTTTTTTTTGACAATGATCATTGATTTCTGCTTGATGATCCAATCCTCCAGACTGAGAAAGTGTCCAAAATGATTCACGAGCAAATAAACACGTAGGAAAACACATACATGACTAAATTTAAAAGCTATCACAAGCATTTGCTTCAAATTCTGAGTGAATGAAGACAATTTCAGATATGATCAATGCAATACTAAACTCGGTTTGTACTTGGGATTTACACAATAGCTATAAAGTAGCATGCACTTCAGTACTAGCCTGCTTATGTTAAACTAATGTTTATATAAACTTTCACATCCAAAAACATGTTACTATCTAACAGTAAATCAGACATAACTGCATTTGTGATTTGTTAGTATTTTGATCTTTCACTTTCCAGGCATACATCCTAAAATGTGTTGTTAAGAATTAATATCAAATTTGCTTATTGCTAGTTCAAAATAAATATAATGTGAATAGTTAGATGTACTTGTCATTGAATTTATTTATTTTATTATTAAAACTGATCAGTGGAGACGATTAAAACTAGTTCAACCGGTCATACTCCATTAACCAAGTGACTATCATCAACTTCTTGTCATCGTCAGTTACCTTCAGAATCACATTCCACACATATCTATGTTATGACGTGATAATACTTCCAACTGTATTTCAGGACTTTTTTTTTAATACCTTGGATTGTTTGGAATAAAACAAAATGATGTGTTTCAGTTGTTAACATTGAAAGTGAATCAAGATGTGGTGAGCTGATTTTCTAGTATGGATCGAAGCTAACTTCAGCGACTTAACCATTGCACAATCACCTAAAACCTCTCTGAAGTCCAAAATTTAAACTCATTCCTAAGCAAAATAAAAGACAAGTGTATGAGACTAGTACTGTTGATGTCACAAACCCTTTCAGCAGTAAAACACTGTGACAGAACCTCATTAGTGCCTCATTGCCAGACGTTTTAATTGTAATTTTGTTTTCTATGTAGTGAATTATATAATATTCACAAAATCCTTATTTTTATATAACCATTTAAAGCAGAATGTCTGCTACATTTTATCTTAAATATATTATTATTTTACTGTAAAATGTATTCAGCTATCTTGTATAATCATGTTTATAATTTATATTTTTGCAGTTCTTAAATGTTTACCTAAAATACACAAAAACTAAATAGCTGAGCATATGCAGATGGACATGGGCTATTTAGAAGTGTTATTATATAATTAGGGAAAGCTCCGTTATTATATAAACTAAGAAACAATGGGATTTAACAAACTCAAAATGGACATTAAAGTTGCAAAGTAAATTCAGAAATGCTGTCTGCAGGTGTTTACTGGATGCCTGCGTGTTGGTTATATGTATTGAGAATGCATTTTAAGCGAGATCTCGTTGATCGGTGCCTGAGGGCTGTCTGCACAAGATAAAGGACAACACAGGCAATGGGAATTATGTTTTAATGGGTTTTTTTGTATGTAACATAGATGTTGAGTGACTGAAGATGGCTAAATCTATTACTGTTGTGTTTTTATTGTGTTATTCTGTGGTAAGTACTTACACTTAAAAACAGAGATAACGCATGTTAATAAATAAAAGATCAGTTAGAAAGATAAAGTAACCAACTGGGTTTAATTAGTATTATCTGTCAACGCTATTTGCTTTCATAGTGTATTGTTGAATCGTACGATTTAATTATATGATTTAACTTTATGTAATATATATATATATTGTTCTCTAGTGGATACAGAATAGTAATTTAGTAGTTTAAGCTGTCTCAGATAATTTACACCTTGACACATGACGCTGTTATAGTCTGCTACCCTTTAGATGGGACAAGCAAAATTTTAGATATTAATAATACCACTGAGACTAGTTACCCTGACAAACATGAAAGAAACTTACTAGGCGAATTGGTCGGTCCACCTGTCAATTTGCTAAATTCTGTCACTCTTCGATTATCCAAGTCTTTTTTATATATATATCGAATTTGCCTATAAAATGTAATGTGTGCTCGACATCATTTTGTAAACCAAAAAATGTCAATCAGTCCGAGATAGCTGTTGTTATATTGGAAATGGTCTCTGCTCAAGTATACTGCAATAAGCATAATTTAAATTTTGAGATATGTATCATCAGAAAGCTGATTTTGATATGGCCTGTCAGTAACCACTGCCGTGCAGTAAAGTGCAGTTTTAGCAGATCAGCCTGAATCGCGTGTTCTGCTGGAAGCATTTAAAATGTTGTGGATTTTGAATATGGGTTACAATTCACGGAATAACTTTTGATCAAACACACAATACACAATACAAGGTCATACATTATCTTTATTTCTATGCAACTCATAAAGTTTCAGGTTGATTCTAAGCCAAGCTGAAAGAGGTTAAAAACCACTGATCCTGCACATTTACAGGCAGAACTATAAATGTCTGACACACACACACACACACAAACAAACAGCAGCTCCACCATCAACAACAAAAGAAGCTAAATAATGTATGTGTCTCTCAACTGTGATTTAGGGAATATCATCAATACAGTTAGTAAGGCAATGAAAATACATGACTATTTAGGTTAATATCTCTTGTGAAATTCAAATAAACTGGTTGTAACGTCTATCGTAAATATGCAATATCTACTTTGCATATTTTAATTTGTTTTTAAATCATAACAGTTACTATGTCAAAAGCTCTGGCTGAAAAAGGAAACAGATAAATATCGTAGAGAGTCTGTTTCTGTGATCCATGAATCAATTTCTATTCTCAAACAAATTCTGTACAGATTCAAGAAAAAAGTTTGTTCTTCATTTTTTTTTAGGTGTTTTTTTTAGGTGTCTCTTAAATATTTTCTGTCACAAATACTAATTATATGAAAAAATTACATTATTTAGGCTACATCAAAACTAAACATTAGCGATAAACAATTTATGTTGTTTAAATTATCAAAAAGTAAGTTTTACACACAAAATTAGTATTGGTTTTATTTATTCACAGAACAGTAATTTGTGAATAATTAGTCTATGAGTGGATAACCTGTATGATCAAATTTCTAACTCAGAAATAACCAATTCAGAATGGTTACTGAATAAGTGACATTCAATTCTGAACTATTTATAATTTTTTAATTTACAATTCATTAATAATAAACTGTATAATTAGAGTAGATATAATAATAATTGTATATAAGAAATAATAACCATTCATAATTTGAGAAAACAATTGCAATAGAAAAATGATTATTATTTCATGTCTGTAATTGTTAGACTGACAGTCCTGATAATGTTTGAACCACAATCAAAAAAAAAATTATAATAATAAAAAAAATTATATATTCCCTTTAAAGTTATAGAAAGAGTAAAGGACAAGAAATGAATCAATAAAAACAACAAACAAACAAACAAACAAAAAACAACAAAAAAAAACACCTACCGGAATCACAAAACAACACTGAATCTACGGAGATGATTCATAGCTATATTTAGAAAACTGTACAGAATATATCTCTTTTTTCATGACCTTTAATGTTTTGTGTTGTTTGTTTACTTTCTTAATACAAATTTGTGAGCAGTATGAAAAAAAAAAAAAAAAATCCGTTTAATACTTATGACAGTAAAATTTTACCCTTTATATCGAAGACTACAGCTCAGTAAAGAATATATAGCAAGGTACCAAAGAACAAATCGGTTGTTGGTGGTAAGAACAAGTGCTTGTACCAGACGACCCACATAATCGTCTGCCAAAAGTCACTACGTGCCGACAGTGATGTTCGGTGTTCCCTTTAAATTACGTTGGGTATAATCAAGCTTTGTTGGAAAGAGAATATAAGTTGAAAATTTAAATGGAAGTCAGTTTTAGTTAATGTTGGTAAAAAAGAAACAAACCCAAAGACTTACCAAGAAAATGAGAGAACTCTGTATTTTAATTCTTCTCGTCCAAATGATTCGTCGTAAAGATGTAGTTAATATTTAACGGGTCAGACAATGCGTGGACAAATCAGAGTTATTTCCCTTTTAATATATTTCTTTTAGCATGAGACCAGAAAATATTATTTGTTTAGGGGTTATGTCAAAAGAGGAATAATTATAATAATTAAATACTTGACACTTTTCCGTTAGTGTGCAAATTTAAAAAAAATAAAAAATATTCATTTCCTATTAAGCTAGGCCATTTAATCTCAGTACCATCATTATATTAATCAGTCTACCTAGCAAGATTATTATGAATGAAACCTTTCAGAACCATAATTAAATCGTTTTACAAATTAAAATAAAATAAATATGACATAATGAAATTTGCAAATGATAAAAATTGTATTATAAATTAATATAAATCAGTGAAATTCAATTTCCTACCATAGCAGTTCATAGCATCGGTAGCCGTTTTTCTTCGTCCATTGTGTCAACAAGTTAACTTAACAAACTGAAAAGAGCACACATCATATTCCTTTTACAAAATACATTAACTGTAAGGTATCTACGTTCACATATTCATATACTTATTTAGTAAATTAAATCTTTGCCACTAATAATATTAATGTTAAGATATTTGATTTGTTAAAAATTCATTCAATCAAAAATATAAATAAAATAAAATAATAATAAAAAAAACAACAACAAAAAACAAACAATGAAATAAAAACAACAAACAAAAATATCCAAGTTGTAAAAAAAATTATATTTATTAAATTTAAAAACAAAACATAAACATGAAAATTAATCAAATTTGTTTTGAACACTTTTGTAACATAATAATCCTCTTTTTTGTCGCAATTATATATATATATATATATATATATATATGACGTTTTATTTTCATATCAAAAGAAAACGAATATGCTAGTTAAATATGTTTAAAACTATTTGTGCAGCTTATCCAATAGATAATCCATCTCCAAATGACTTTTCCTCCAACTGAGCCAAGTCAATTTTTCTTTCCATTTCCATAATATCTTTATGGAGGTTGAAATTTTTCTTAAACAGCTGATACAGTTCATCTGACTGAAGAATTATATCATGCTGTAAATTCTCAAACTGTAATAAATATGAAATACATCGTCCATTACGAACATAATGAAAGCTTGTTTTACAACATTTTTATAAAGTTGTTATTTATTTATTTACTTATTTATTTAAAATAATGTTAATTTAATTTCATTAATTTTAATTTATTACGTTTTGTTTTGTGTTATTTTATTTTGTTTTAAAAGGCAGGTTGTTTAGTAACACAAAGGAAAAACAGGCTTATTAGTTTTACCTTTAAAGTTTTGTATGCTGTCCCCTTTTCAAACGCACGCAGTTGCTCCTCCTCCACATGAAGCGTTTGAAGATCTAGAATCATTTCTAAATAAATAAATTTAAAAATAAAAGACACAGTGAAGTTTACAGTCTGATATAAATATTAAATTATATACAAATAACATACGAGAGAACGAAAAAGCAAGTGAAAATAATAACGATAACAACAGTAATTTATTATTATTATTATTATTATTATTACAATGCAAAATTTGTCTTGAAAACTCTTGAATGTTTTTCACAAATAAAAAAATATGATACTTTAAAAAGAAAGTGAAATAATAATAATAATAAAAAATAATAATAATAAGATAAATAAGAAAATTAATTGATGTGTGTGTGTGTGTGTGTGTGTGTGTGTGTGTGTGTGTGTGTGTGGATTGCAGCAATATCAAAAAAAAAGAATCTACTCGCTGTATGAATTACAAACAAACGTAATATGTTATTAAGTCATATCATACCTACCTTCATCATTAGACCCCCATCGAATTATTTCATTTCTTGTGTCTGTCAGAGATGTTTTCAGATTTTCCATTTCTTTGTTATGGGCAGCCTCTTTTTAAATCATGAAATTCCTGCATTACAATCAAAATAGTGTACATGTGTTACGAGAGAGAGAGAGAGAGAGAGAGAGAGAGAGAGAGAGAGAGAGAGAGAGAGAGAGAGAGAGAGAGAGAGAGAGAGAGAGAGAGAGAGAGAGAGAGAGAGAAAAGTCACTCCATATTTGTATTATTATTATTATTATTAAGACAAAAAATATTACAATTTATTTGACGGGAACAAATAGTCTGCAGTAAAATCTGTCTGTAGCCCTCATCACAAAACGTCTATTACACATTGCATTGTAAACAATTAAATAGGTTTTTGACTTGCTGCATTCATTCTATTTCAGCTTTTACTCAGAACGTAATTAATTCAATTTGTATACTCAGTTAATAAATTTAATACTGGAGTTATTTCCCTTGTTCCTCTAGCCTCGCTCTCTGAAGTTTTACCTTTTCTCAAAGGAAAACGGCAACACTTACATCAATCAATAACCAAAGATTTTCCACATCAGAGAGATGATCTAAAGTCGAATTAAGCTCAAGAGCAAGCTCTTCTATTTGGCTATTGGTTCTCCCTAAAACATATATTATATTATATTATATTATATTATATATTTATTACACAATATTAAACAAATTTTAAGTCTAACAGTTTTATAATTTAGACAACGAATACGGTACTTGTGAGCGTGTTCAAAACGCGGTTCTCTTGGGGAAAGAAAATAGACACGCCGTTCACATCCAGCCCTTTAATCTAATCTAAAAACAATTTGTATGTTCCAACTAATAAACTAAAATAGTTCATCTTGCGTGTGTCACTATACACATATTGATACACGGATTCCAATAAAATGATTTAAATGCTGAAAACGGTATAAACTATAAATACGAACCAATATGTTGTTCTTGCTCTGAAAACGAAGTTTTTCGCGATTTCTTGGCAATTCGCGGTTTTCGGATGAATGACTTCGCACCATCCAAATCATAGTTTTCCAGTGCAGAAGCACTTACATCATGTCCCACCATTTCTGAGTCGATATTCGAATCAGCCATTGCTTAAGAACTTTACATTTGAAAAAAATAAAGCGTCTACTTATGTTGACGTTTTTTAATTATTATTATTTGTTTAAACAATGCGATGACGTCACTATTTTCGGTGGGCAAACCATTGGTCTGAAACAAAGGAATAACAACAACAAAAAAAATAAAATTCATTTTCTCTGACACATACACGGACACATATACACATGCAGACACACATACACACTCATATGCAGGGCACAGACAAACAGGAACACCGTAAGTTGTCAAAAAGTTGTAAAATTTTATGTATTGAATAATCCATTATTTGAAAGATAATTAACTATTTGTATGTACAGTGTAAATTATTATTATTTTTTTTTCTAAACTTCTTTTGGAACTTACTACACATGTATTTATGTTAAAAATCGTCATCAGTAATGGATTTAATAGATTGGATAATCGCGTTTATCGAGCAGAATAACATAATCAACAATAAAATGACAGTAACAAAAGCAACATTATAAAACTATTAGACTCGAATTTAGTTAATAATTATGTAATAATATCATCTCTGATGTGGAAAATCTTTGGTTATTGTTTGATGAAAGAATTTCGTTTTTCCAGAGAACGAGGCTAGAAGAACAAGGGATATAACTCCAGTATAAATTTGTGTCTGTAAACGATGTATTTATTTTGAAGTTGAACAATATATAACCATTATGGAAACTAAACATAGAGCTTTATCGTCGTCTAAATTATAAAACCATTAGACTCGAATTTTGTTAAATTTTATGTAATACTATACTATACTATACTATACTATACTAATAATATAATATAATATAATATAATATAATATAATATAATATAATATAATATAATATATGTTTTACGGAGAACTAATAGCCAAATAGAAGAGCTTACACTTGAGCCTAATTCGGCTTTGGATCATCTCTCTGATGTAGAAAATCTTTGGTTATTGACTGATGTAAGTTTTATCATCTTTCTTTGACAAAAGCTAAAACTCCAGAGAGCGAGGCTAGACGAACAAGGGAAATAACTCCAGTATCAACATTTCCGACGAAAATCAACTGAAAGTGAATGCGAGATGCTGGCGTTGCACGAGGAAAAACGACTCGGCACACAAACTGCTTATTGATGTTTGCTTGGATGAGTATATTTAAACTGATAATGCAAAGAAAAAGAAAATAACAAACTAGAATGTAACAAACGACACACGTGACTTGAGAGAGAGAGAGAGAGAGAGAGAGAGAGAGAGAGAGAGAGAGAGAGAGAGAGAGAGAGAGAGAGAGAGATTATTTTCATCGAAACTTTGTATTCTACTTTCGTACAAAACTTTAGCTTTTAGCATTTTATATACGTTTTAACGCATATTCGCTTGTTACTCGTTAATCGCTAACAACTTATAATTATGTGGCTCATTCAGAACATTTTTTTTTTTTTTTTTGTAACAACTTATTTCAAACAATATTAAATATATTTTGAACACAAAAAAAAAAAAAAAAAAAAAAAAACTAAAAAAGAAACAAACAACAAAACAAAAGAAAGTATTGTAGATTTTAAGTCCAGATGGAAGTTGACCCCATTGATCTTATACCACAAGTTACAGTTTTATCCACTTTATTTATGCAGTAGCAAATTCATATATGTTTATTTATTTAATAATAATAATAATAATAATAATAATAATAATAATAATAATAATAAAATGCAGTGATTTCAAGTTTTTGTAAGTCTGAGTAATTTTCACTTCTGCCGCCAATTGACCTGTCGATCATCGACGGAAGCCAGCGAGCTCGGACTACCAGTCATTGTCTATATGTTTTTTATTTTTTTTTTTTATTATTATTGTCCTAGATGAACTTATGGGTCCATGCCACAGCTCATTTCAATATCTTCTTCAGTCCAAGGACAGTCAGATGCCCATGCGAGTGACTTGCAGAACTCGAACACTCCTCTTAACTTCAGCTGTTTTGCCTCTATAGGATCGTGGACACGAGCCTGGAAATAATCCAGGCCCGCTCTCTGGTTTATCCCTCAACACTATAGAGAATAGATTATAGTAGTAGTAGTATAGTTCTAGCAGTAGGAGTAGTAGTAGAAATAGTGATAGCAGTAGTTGAAGAAGTAGCAGTAGAGTCTGTACTAACAGTGGTAGTGGTAGTGGGAGTAGTAATAGCAGGAGTAGCAATTGTAGTGGTAGTGGTAGTACTAATAATAGTATTGGTAGCAGTTTGAAAGTATATAGAACATATTTAGAATATTTCTCTTGTTAATATAAGTGTCAACTCACGGCTACATTCACCGGCGTTTGGAGGACTCCAACTAAACTTTAGATATGGACATTTTACCATGGCTAACAGACCTATGTCCGTATGTTGCATGTCATATTGGTGGTTCTAGAAGTAGTAGTAGAAATAAGTAAGTAGCAGCAGAAGCTAAAGTAGTAAGGGAGGTAGTAGTAGTAGTAGTAGATATAGTGATAGCAGTAGTTGAAGACGCAGCAGTGGAGGCTGCATTAGTAGTGGTGGTGGTAGTGGTAATAGTAATAATAGTTTTGGTAGCAGTTTGAAAGCACACAGAATGTATTTGTATTATTTCTCTTGTGACTACACTTTAAGTGTCAACTCACGACTACAATCACCGATCTCTTGAGGATTCCAAAAATATTTTAGATATGGACATTTGACCAGACCTAACGGACCGATGTCCCATTGTTGCATGTCATATTGGTGGTTGCAGAAAGCCATGCATACTGTCTTCGCGAGACATACCAGAGCTCCATTGTGTGGTGCTGGAAGGGGATCGCACTTAGGTTCTGAAATAAATATTAGTGTGTATATTAGTGTGTATGCATACATACATTCATGTATATATAATTGTAATCGGACAACAGAATAGTCATTCCTAAATATATATATATATATATGCACAAAACAGTCTGGCACCAGACCTGTATACATACATACAAAATATCTCTTTAGAATTATGTATTAACACTGATAAAGTAGAGATAGGCATTCACAATTTGTAATGGAAAAATATCTGTTTTTAATATATGTACCTGGACATTCAGGGTTTTCCAGTCCATTCAACACCCATTCAAGTTTACGATCTTTCTTAGTACCTTTGTTAACACATTCTGCATACGTGGAGCCGACCAAAGGATACAATTCAAAGCAGCGCATGGTACAGTGTGAGCCAATGACGTATTTCATTTCACAAATAAACATCAATGATAGACGTAAGAAATTTAGGTTTGCTGCACTGCACCAGATATGAGATAAATATAAATGAGTGAATGAATAAATAACCTACAAAAGCATCAACAATAACAAGATAATAATGATTATTGTAATGATGATGTTGATGATGATGACAGTAATAAATGTGAACGGTTATTATAGAGGTAAACATTCGTTGAATTTGTGGACTAGAAACACTATGAACTACTCTTGTCCTTTAGCAACAGTATATACACCTTCTCAGTGTCAGCATAATACAAAAAATGTCTAATTTAGTCCAGGTTTGACGGTTTCGTCGACCTATATCCTAATGATGTATTATGAAGATGATGATCACGACGAGGATGATGATGATGTAATGATGATAACAATTTCAGATATGATCAATGCAATACTGAACTCGGTTTGTACTTGGGATTTACACTTCAGTACTAGCCTGCTTATGTTAAACTAATGTTTATATAAACTTTCACATCCAAAAACATGTTACTATCTAACACTAAATCAGACGTAACTGCACTAGTGATTTGTTGATGATGATGACGTTGCTGGTAATAGCAGTGTGATGATAATGATGATGTAATGACAATAATAACCAACATGATGGTGATGGTGATATTCGTATGATTACTAATGTGATGATGACGATAATTTATAAATGATATGAATTACTGTCTTCTAATCTCTATCATTAATTCATTAATATCATTATTCGTACTAAACCAAATTTTACACCTTATCTCTTAAATTCAGAGACAGCAGATAACAAGTCATAGCAATCATACTTACAGTGGATTATTACAAAGAATCTACAAGTAATAGAGTTTCCACTCAAATCTTTCGCACGGTACACGATTGTTGTAGTTCCAGAAGATTTCGAACCAGAAGGGGGTCCCTCTGTTTGACTTAGTGTAATGTCGTTTGAGTTTGTGTCAATCTTTATTTCTGGCCAAGAAACCACTGCCGAAAAGCTTTTGTCTTCATTTTCTGCAGTAAGATTCTTCTCTGGGCAGTTTATAAATGACAGTCGAATTCCTGATATATATTAAATAAACATATTATATAATCAGGAATAATATATATATGGACCGACAGTATTATATTTTTCTTACTTGTTATTAAAGACGGTAGATCGCCCAAACAATCCAGTTATACCTAAGCATCACAAAAGATATATTTAATGATATACTTTTTGCCTATCTCACTCATAAACAGCTTCACTTAAAACATTCCACTGATATTTGTGTATATAAATTATTTGCAAATGCTTAAAGTGTTCATGTAGCGGTTATTTATTTATTAGTTTTGGGATGACCTGTCACCTTTAAGTATGATATTAACAGTAATGATTAAAGGAAACTCTGAATGTGATCATATCAATGAATACGGAAACAACATTCTAAACTTAATCATTTCGTTATTCTTTCGACTGATGACCAAAAAGATAAATAAATAAATAAATAAATAAATACTAATAACAACAAGAAGAACACAAGGTCAGTAACAAACAAAACCACCACCAACAACAACAACAACAATGATGATGATGATAATAATAATAATAATAATAATAATAATAATAATAATAATAATAATAATAATAATAATAATAATAAAAAAAGAAAGAAAAAAAGAAAGAAAGAAAAAAAAATGAAAATAAATAAAATAAATAAAATAAAATAAAATAAAATATAAGTATATTACCGCTAATAATGATTGTGAAGTTGCAGAAGAGAATTTCATTCAGTTCACTGTCAGCCATGTATTTAAATGTCACTGTGCCGACTCCCATTAACGTTCCTGGTTTCGGTCCTTCAACTTGAGTAAGAGTTATACTTCCCACGTCAGCTCTGGCCTGCACATCCGGCCACGTAACACGAACCTTTTGGCCATGAATCGTTCTCATTCTAATAGTTCGTTCAGGACACTTTTCAAAACGGATCTTCGACAATCCTGAATGATGACGTTACGGACATATTAGAACATTACGAGATTCGCAGCAAATGAAATTAAACTCAGAGCTGTACGAAACATCAATCATTGTATACTCTACGTCAGTAAGTTATATTGTCTTCAAGTTCACTATAGGTTTACTTCATACCTACCTGCACACGTGGGTTCACTCTGTCTTTCGCCACGACTCCAGAATGCTGTTGGTCGTTGAGGTATCCGACTTTTTACTTCCATTCTTCGACACTGAATATGATCGGCTCCATTCAGTTTGAAATGGAATTTGCATGTGAGGTCGCACCAGCACCCCACAGTGTAACCATCACGACAACGTATTATAACAAACCTATCATTAAACTTTGGTCTGTTGCAGTATAGTGCTGAAATAATAATAATAATAATAATAATAATAATAATAATAATAATAATAATAATAATAATAATAATAATGTTATGATAATAACAACGACAATAACAATGACGATAATAATAATAATAGTAAACTCGAAATTCACTGAAGCAAAAGAAACATAAAAAATTCAATGCTTTCTGGCTTGTTTTAAATTCTTTTTCCTCTTTAAATATCGCATTTTAAATATCGTTTTTATTTTGTAAAATTGAAATATTTTTCATATATATTTAGCCAGGTGTGCCGCTATTTTTCCATGTGTTCCAAGGTGTGCAGTTGGCCAAAAAAGGTTGAGAACCACTGCACTAAGGTATTCTGTGTTTCTTAAAACAATTATACAAAGTAGCAGCTATATCATGTTATCTGCTACTATCTAAGAAAAGAAAATGGCCGCTGCATGGGTACCTGGGATAGATCGTTTCCGCACAAACCCGCAATTACAACTCTATCAGAATAATTAATTCCATTCAAAACAAATAAAAGACAGAGAATCCAACCTTTGTTAACTTTTACATGTGACCTTTAAGTATGAAGAAATTAATTAAAATTAAATTATTTTCCATTTTAATATTTTATTTTATTTAATAATGGTATTAAAAAGACATAGGAAGAATATTAACAAAGAAAATAATCGTCTTTTAAGATTAAAATAAATTAATATAAACAGAAATTAAAATGTCTTTGAAAATAATTGTAATTAATTCGGTTTAATTACATCGTAAAAATAAATTAAACGCAATCTTACTGTTTATATTTTATAAACATTTATAATCATTTTAGTGTTATATAATTAATTAATTAAAGTTTAATTTTCTTCAAGTCGATATATTTTCTTATACCCTATCCTTAACACTAAAATTAAAATTTATATTACACTTATAAAAATTCTCATTTTCATAAATGTTATTATATTAAAGTTAATTTAACGACGTTTCATAGCAATAAACGACGGATTTTACATGTAAATGTTTTTATACACTAATTAAAATTTCAGTATAGAGTTTCGAATACTGCGTCTTTCCTTATTAAAAAGATACTTTATAAACTGTGGTGTGTACGACATGTATAACATAAACTGCAAGAGACTCCACACCAAGAAACATATTTGGTGGTACTCCAGTGTCTGGAGTCTGTTCGGAGAAAATCTCCGTGGAACAATGGCAGAGGTTTGTATCATTATTAAATTTTCATTCAAAACATTAAAGCTTATTCTTCTTTTATCATCGAATGAATTGATAAAATTAAACCGTACTTGTATTATGTTTTATCTGTAGGTATTTGGAAAATCTGCTGTATTTGCTATCATCAATTTACTTTGTCTAACGTTATCATCGAATGTCACAGTAAACACTGATTGTAAGCGATGTGGAACAAACGAAACGACGTGAGTATTATGTTGAATATAACAATTCTTTACTGAGTATTTAGTGCTTCGTTCATAATGATTATAAATATTATTTTTACAAAATATTTGGTAACAGCTATTACACTCGTTTACTGGTTTCGTAACGTCCACGTGTACAGTGTCTATTGAAAGTTATATTTTTCTGACAACACTAGAAGAAACTGTTGAGCAAACCACTCCGCCTGTATGACTTCATCTCATTACTATAGAACAATGCAAGC
>CM022666.1:12363567-12373567 GCA_012295275.1 Chrysomallon squamiferum
TTAATTGTCTTTGGATATAAAATAAATTAATATAAATATTAATTAAAGTGCCTTTGAAAATAACTGTAATTAATTCGGTTAAATTGCATCGTAAAAAGAAATAAAACAATCTTTTATTTATATTACACTTATTAAAATTCTCATTTTCATAGATATTATACTAAAGTTAATTTAACGATGCCGCTTAGCAATAAAAGATATTCTTTTTACGTCTGAATGTTTTTATAGACTAATTTAAATTTCAGAATAGAGTTTTAAATATTCCGCCTTTCGTTATTACAAAGATATCTTATAACATAAAGAAACATTTAAAGGTAGTGCAGTGCTTGGAGACTGTTCATTGAAAATATCTGTGGAACAATGGCAGAGGTTTGTATCATTACTAAATTTTCCTTCAAAATAGCATAGCCTTATTCTGCTTTTATCATCGAATGAATTGATAAAATAAAAGCCTATTTGTATTATGCTTTATTTGTAGGTATCTGGAAAATATGCGGTTTTCGTTATCATCTATTTACTTTGTCTGACGTTATCATCGAATGTCCCAGTTAACACTGATTGTAAGCGATGTGGAACAAACCAAACGACGTGAGTATTATGTTGAATATAACAATTCTTTACTGAGTATTTAGTGCTTCGTTCATAATGATTTTAAATATTATTTTTACAAAATATTTGGTAACAGCCGTTATACTCGTTTACTGGTGTCGTAACGTCCACGTGTACAGTGTCTATTGAAAGTTATATTTTTCTGACAACGCTAGACGTAACTGTTGAGCAATCCACTACTTCAGTGATTTAAAACATTATACATCTAAAAATAAAAAAATAAAGCCGAACAAAACAAAATTACATTTTTGAATGTACTGATATTTAATTATGCAGTAAATGAAGCATGTCTAGTATTCACGCACACAAACACGAATACATCTTACTCAAACACTACGTATAAACAAATAACCATGAAGCATTTCACTTAGGTGACTTATTTTTAGCATCACTCTGCCTACATTTGTTTCAGATGTCCGCCTGGTTGTTTAGACTACAACATGACTATCACACAGAGAAACTACACACGGTAAAGCGATTTCCTTTTCAGAAAAGTGATTTATTTGTGTGTGTGTGTTTTGTGGTTGTGTGTGTGTGTGTATGTGTGTTTGTGTGTGTGTTTTTGTGTGTGAGAAAGAGAGAGAGTGTGTTTAATAAAGAGAGATAGATAGAGACAGATGAAAATAGAAGCGTGAGGTAGAGACAGGCATACAGACAAAGAGAGAGAGGGACATAGACAAAGAAAGAGAGAGGTACATAGAGAGACAGACTGAAAGAGACAAGAGAAAGAGAGACGTAGCTAATGGAACAGTAAATCATTTTATATTTTTCTGTTTCAGATTTCACAGAAGTAAAAGAGGTAAATTATTATTATCTTAGTATTTTATTTCAGACTAAGCAGACTAAAATTGATTGATGCACTATCAGATATTTGTTACAAATGACAATTTTCTATGCCACGCACACACACACACATAGACACACACACGCAAGCTCGCATACATAAACCCGAATCAAATAATGATAGTAATAAAACAAACACAAGAAAAACCATTCGGCCATCGACACAACTTTTAGAAAAAGATTGCTCAACAATGGAGGATCCTCAACGGTTCCCACGAAACACGCAGTTCTTTATCTGTATCTATGTATCTACGTATGTATGAACATATGTAAATATATGTATAGGTAGCTATTTTTTTCTACTCATGTTTGTATATGTCTGTTTGCATATACGAGTGCGTCTGTGTATGTATATGTTAGCATAACGTAGCAATAGAAGATTTACTCTAAGCGTTGTTATTTTAGCTTCTTTGCCGGAGTTCCCAGACATCAGCTTTGTTAACTGTCCTGTTGTTGGTGCCTACGCCTGTCCTATCCGAGGCACAAAGGTTGGCATTGTTAAATGGGATCCCCTGAAGGTGGTGTCCAGCAAACACGATAATGTGAAAATAAAACAGATTATGGGCTTGCCTCCCTGGAGATTATTTCCTTTAGGTTTTACAAGGATTGGATACATGGCTGAACATCCATCTGGCGCTAAAGCCTACTGCTACTTTCGAGCCTACGTGACAAGTATGTCTTTGAGTTTCTGTATGCATGCACACATACATACATATACATACATACACACATGCATATATATACAGCTATATATATTTTCATCTGTATGTCTCTAGTATGTATGAGAAACAGATGTGTTGTGTGTATGCATGTGTCTGTCTATGTTTGTGGTGCAGATGTGTGTTGTGTATATTTGTACGTGTATATATAATTTATGTATATCTATGAGTGCGCTTGTGCATATCTATGTTTGTATGTGCAGGTATGTGTTGTTTATGCATATGTCCACTGAACAAAATAAGGACATAACTTCATGAAACTGGGAGAACAGCTGTTATATATGTATTTATAAGTGTGTTCCATTGTGCATATGTTGGTGCAAAAATGATGGTAATAGATAGGTTAAGAGAAACTGCGAGAGATTTTGACTAGGTGTGGTAACGGTTAAAAAGAACGACACACTTAATAACGGGTATTACCACCTCTTGAATTGACCACTGCAGTGCACAGAATTGACCAAAGTGTTGAATTCTGCCTGTGAAATATTGTTCCATTCCTGAATGATCACTTGACGAAGTTCGTTGACGTAGTTCGTTGACGTTAGATGGTGTGTTGGGACGACGCCTCGTTCATCTGTCCAGACTATCCCAGACATCATCACGTTGTAAAGAAAATCTGGATTCACCCGAAAAAAGAACGGTATTCCAGCGTCGCCGTATACAACGAGTGTTTTACCCAATTAAGACGATTTAGACGATGACGTTACGTTAAAACGCATCCGACGTAAGCACGTCGTCCATATAAACCGTCCTATCGTAGACGATTACGGACAGTTTGCCCGCTGATTCGGTTATTACGAAGCCCAGGTGTGTTAGCAGTAGTAGCAGTGGCAGTTTGGAGTCGATTGCGCAAAGGCCTGTTCTGACACAGCATCTTCACCATGCGTTGTAACAGGCGGACGTCCACGACGTGACAGGTTGCTGTGCTTCCTGTCGTTCGAAATCTTACGCGAAGATTTGGTGTCTCTCCACTCCACTGCAACACAACCAGGCCTTGCAACGTCTTCTGTCGACACACCAGCACCAAGCATGCCAATCGCCCGTTCACGTAAATGACAGGTATTCTTCGCGTTAATTTTCAGTCCACATTTTATTTGAATGTTGGTAACAGACTTCATTTATTTACTTATTTAACTTTTCTCGTAGCAACCTTTAAACCGACTTTTAAGGAGTGTATAGATGGAATATTCTACTCGAATACAAATTTCATGTCTGACATAGCCACAGTATCATATGACCCAGTGGTGATTGATGAGCTTTTAAACTGCGGACCCTATAGCCTAGAACTCGTCAAAGGTCTGCCACCCGGGTATAATTTCACTAAAGGTCTTACTCCGGTAGAATATAAAGCAACCGACCGGTTTGGAAATACGAATTTCTGCAAGTTCATTGTCAATGTTACAAGTATGTATTTTATATTTATTTTAATAAAAAAAAAAATTATTACTTCTTGCAGAGGAATGTTTCTAAGTAATTTCATGAATTACGTATTTAAAAACTTTGTTTTTGTTTTGCTGGTAATGTGATTTTTAAAGAAGAACAACCCAGAAAACATTCAACTTTTTATGTTGCTTCTCTTCAGTGAATTTCGAGTTTACTTCTTCTTCTTCTTCTTCTTATTATTATTATTGTTATTATTATTATTATTATTATTATTATTATTATTATTATTATTATTATTATTATTATTATTATTATTATTATTATTATTATTTCAGCACTACACTGCAACAGACCAAAGTTTAATGATAGGTTTGTTATAATACGCTGTCGTGATGGTTACACTGTGGGGTGCTGGTGCTACCTCACATGCAAATTCCATTTCAAACTGAAAGGAGCCGATCATATTCAGTGTCGAAGTATGGAAGTCAAAAGACCTGTACCTAAAACACCTAGAGCATTCTGGAGTCGTGGCCTGAGACTGATTGAACCTACGTGTGCAGGTAGGGATGAAAAAAGTTTATAGTGAATTTGAAGACAATTTTACTTAGTGGCGTAGAGTATACAATGATTAATTTTTGTAAAGCAAAATTCCTTCAGTTCTGGATTTAACCTCTTTGGGTGCAAATCTCATAATGTTCTAATATATCCGTGTCATCATCATTCAGGATTGTCGAAGATCCGTTTTGAAAAGTGTCCTGAACGAACTATCAGAATGAGAACGATTCATGGCCAAAAGGTTCGTGTTACGTGGCCGAATGTGCAGGCCAGAGCTGACGTGGGAAGTGTAACACTTACTCAAGTTGAAGGACCGAAACCAGGAACGTTAATGGGCGCTGGCACAAAATCGATTAAATACATGGCCCTCAGTGATCTGAATGAAACTATGTTCTGCAACTTCACAGTCGTTATTAGTGGTAACATACGTATATTTTATTTTACTGTATTTTATTTTACTTATTTATTTACATATTTATTTATTTATTTATTTATTTATTTATTTATTTATTATTATTATTATTATTATTATTGTTGTTGTTGTTGTTGTTGTTGTTGTTGTTATTGTCATTATTATCATTCTTATTTTCTTTATTTTCTTTTCCTTCTGTCTTAAGACTAACGATATCACAAAGTTAAGAATGTTGTTTTGGTATTCATGACTTGATTATAAAGTATGTGTATTTAATATATATCAGGAATGAAACTGTCGTTTATAAACTGCCCACAGAAGAATCTTACTGCAGAAAATGAAGACAAAAGCTTTTCGGCAGTGGTTTCTTGGCCAGAAATAAAGATTGACACAAACTCAAAAGACATCACACTAAGTCAAACAGAGGGACCCCCTTCTGGTTCGGAATTTTCTGGAACTACAACCATCGTGTACCGGGCGAAAGACTTGAGCGGAAACTCTATTACTTGTAAATTCTTTGTAATAATCAACTGTAAGTATGATTGCAATGACTTCTAATGTGCTATCTCTAAACATTTCACAGATAAAGTGTAAAATTTTGTTTAGTACGAATAATGATATTAATTAAGAATCAGCATATTATAGATTACAAGACAGTAATTCTGATCATTTATAAATTATCATCATGAACACATTATTATCGTCATCATTATAATCACGCGACCATCTCCATCATCATCATGATTATTATTATCATTACATCATCATTATCATAGACTGTTATTATCAGCACCGTTACAATCTTTGTCATCATCATCATTTTATTGTTATCATCATTATATCGTCATCGTCGTCGTCGTCGGCATCACCATCATCATCATCATCATCATCATCATACATTATTGGGACATATGCCGATGAAACCATCAACAGTAGACTGAGAAGGTGTATATATTGTTGCCAATGGACAAGAGTATAGAGTTCATAGAGTTTCTACTCCAAAGTTATATGAAATGTTTACCTGTCATAACCGTTAATATTTACCATCATCATTATCATCATCATTATTATTATTATTATTATTATTATTATTATTATTATTATTATTATTATTATTATTATTATTTTGTTACTGTTGATCCTTTTGTAGGTTATCTATTCATTCACTCATTTATATTTATCACATACAGTGGTGGAGTGCAGCAAACCTACATTTGTTTCGTCTAACATGATGATTATTTGTGACATGAGATACGTCATAGGCTCACAATGTACCTTGCGCTGCTTTGAATCGTATCCTCTAGTCGGTACTAAGGAGGCAGAGTGTGTTAACAAAGGTTCTAAGACAGATCGTAAACTTGAATGGGTGTTGAAAGGACAGGAAACTCCTCAATGTCCAGGTACATATATTAAAAACAGATATTTTTCCATTTCAAACTGTGAATGCATATCTCTACTTGATCAGTATTAATTCAAAATTCTAATGAAATATTTTGTATGTATGTATTTATGTATGTATGTGAGATTATTATTTGCCCTAATAATAAATAAATATAAATAAATAAATCAATGCCAATTTCCTTTTCTTTTCTTTTCTTTTTTTTTTTCCTTGTATCAGATAATTTTTATGAATATTCCTGTAGGTTTATTGATAACTGTACTGTTAGTGTCGAAAACAAACTGGTTCTAATCTAATAGTAAAGTGACTATATTATTATGAACAGTGAACTGTTACTGGAATATTTTCCTTTTATTGTTGTTTTTAAACCATGATCCTGAATGGACAAAATAATCTACATCTCTGAGGTCTGCGTCCAAGTTAGCCTTAGGGCTGCGCCGGCCGTGTGTGTGTATATATATATATATATATGTGTGTGTGTATGCATGTATGTGTGTGCATATATGTGTGTATGTAAGTAAGTATATTGATCTGTATGTATGTATTATGTTCATACACAGACATACATACACACTATATATTTTTCAGTTCCTCTGTGCGACCCCCTTCCAGCACCACACAATGGAGCTCTGATATGTCTCGGTAAGACAGTGTGCATGGCTTTCTGCAACAACAAGTATGATATGGAAGAAACAGACATAGGTCCGTTAGGTATGGTAAAATGTCCATATCTAAAATTTGTTTGGAGTCATCCAAACGCCGGTGATTGTACCCGTGAGTTGACACTTGTTTTATAGTAACAAGAGAAATATTCTAAATATGTTCTATATACTTTCAAGCTGCTACCAATACCATTATTACTGTTACTACTACTACTACAAGTGCTTCTTCTGTTGTTACTACTATTGCCACTACCACTCCTAGTACAGCTCTACTGCAACTGCTGCTATCACTATTTCTACTACTAGTAACACTACTACTGCTATTTATTCATTTCTACCGCTACTGCTACCACCACTACTACTACTATGATCTATTCTCTACAGAGATGAAGGATAAAGAAGTGAGCGGACCTGGATTATTTCCAGGGTCGTGTCACGATCCAGTCAAAGCCAAACAATTGAAGTTGAAAGGAGTGGCCGAGTTCTGCAAGACAGTCGTGTGGGCATCTGACTGTCCTTGGACTGTAGAAGATATGGAAATGAGCTGTGGCATGGACCCACACATTCTAAGTTCATCTACGACAATAAAAACAATTTAAAAAAATGATGAGTATTATTTATTTTATTATTATTCCTGTAGTTGTTATTCAATAAATAAATAAAACAGACATGAATTAGCTAATGCATAAATAAAGTGGATAAAAACACAACCTGTGGTTTGCTTCATATTAGCGTATGACAAGAAGTGTAAGAAAAAATGTACAGTAGCAGTCATGGGTACCTAAAGCAGAAGGGTCAATGGGGACAATTTCCTTTGTTTTCTACGAAACGCAATACAACGTTTCCATGAAAATAATCTCTCTCTCTCTCTCTCTCTCTCTCTCTCTCTCTCTCTCTCTCTCTCTCTCTCTCTCTCTCTCTCTCTCTCTCTCTCTCTCTCTCTCTCTCTCTCTCTCTCTCTCTCTCTTTCTCTTTAACGATGCAGAAACCAAACTGATTGGATTGGCATCAACCAATCAGCGATCGGTACTTGTCAGCGTGTTCAAAACGAGAAAGAAAATAGACGTCCCCTTCACATCCAGCCCTTTTAATCTAATCTAAAAATTTCCCTTGTTCTTGAGACCGAGGAGGTTTTTTTTTTTTCTATTCTCAAAGAAAAACGATAAAACTAACATCAAACACCAAAGATTTTCCCCGTCAGAGAGATGATCTCTCTCTCTCTCTCTCTCTCTCTCTCTCTCTCTCTCTCTCTCTCTCTCTCTCTCTCTCTCTCTCTCTCTCTCTCTCTCTCTCTCTCTCTCTCTCTCTCTCTCTCTCTCTCTCTCTCTCTCTCTCTCTCTCTCTCTCTCTCTCTCTCTCTCTCTCTCTCTCTCTCTCTCTCTCTCTCTCTCTCTCTCTCTCTCTCTCTCTCTCGTAAAAGCGTCATTATATACTGACATTTATAGAATAGGAAACAATGGATATTATTTCTCTATTATACACACAGACAAACTGATCCTGGTGTTATTTCCCTTGTTCCTCTAGCCTCGTTCTCCGGAGATTTAGTTTTTCTCAAACAAAAACGATAAAGCTTACATCAATCAAAAACCACAGATTTTCTACATCAGTGAGATGATCTAAATTCGAATTAAGATCAAGAGCAAGCTCTTCTATTTGGCTATTAGTTCTCCCTAAAACGTATATTATATTATATTATATTATATTATATTATATTATATTATACATAATATTTAACAAAATTCGAATCTAATACTTTTATAATTTAGACGACGATAAAGCACTATGTCTAGTTTTCATTTTGGTTATTTTTTGTTCAACTTCAAATTGTATACACTGTTCACAGAGACAAATTAATACTGGAGTTATTTCCCTTGTTCTTCTAGCCTAGCTCTTTCGAGCTTTTTTTTCCTGTTCTCAAAGAAAAACGATAAATCTAACATCAATCAAACACCAAAGATTTTCCACATGATGATATCTCTCTCTCTCTCTCTCTCTCTCTCTCTCTCTCTCTCTCTCTCTCTCTCTCTCTCTCTCTCTCTCTCTCTCTCTCTCTCTCTCTCTCTCTCTCTCTCTCTCTCTCTCTCTCTCTCTCTCTCTCTCTCTCTCTCTCTCTCTCTCTCTCTCTCTCTCTCTCTCTCTCTCTCTCTCTCTCTCTCTCTCTCTCTCTCTCTCTCGTAAAAGCGTCATTATATACTGACATTTATAGAATAGGAAACAATGGATATTATTTCTCTATTATACACACAGACAAACTGATCCTGGTGTTATTTCCCTTGTTCCTCTAGCCTCGTTCTCCGGAGATTTAGTTTTTCTCAAACAAAAAACGATAAAGCTTACATCAATCAAAAACCACAGATTTTCTACATCAGTGAGATGATCTAAATTCGAATTAAGATCAAGAGCAAGCTCTTCTATTTGGCTATTAGTTCTCCCTAAAACGTATATTATATTATATTATATTATATTATATTATATTATATTATTACATAATATTTAACAAAATTTTAACAAAATTCGAATCTAATACTTTTATAATTTAGACGACGATAAAGCACTATGTCTAGTTTTCATTTTGGTTATTTTTTGTTCAACTTCAAATTGTATACACTGTTCACAGAGACAAATTAATACTGGAGTTATTTCCCTTGTTCTTCTAGCCTAGCTCTTTCGAGCTTTTTTCCTGTTCTCAAAGAAAAACGATAAATCTAACATCAATCAAACACCAAAGATTTTCCACATGATGATATCTCTCTCTCTCTCTCTCTCTCTCTCTCTCTCTCTCTCTCTCTCTCTCTCTCTCTCTCTCTCTCTCTCTCTCTCTCTCTCTCTCTCTCTCTCTCTCTCTCTCTCTCTCTCTCTCTCTCTCTCTCTCTCTCTCTCTCTCTCTCTCTCTCTCTCTCTCTCTCTCTCTCTCTCTCTCTCTCTCTCTCTCTCTCTCTCTCTCTCTCTCTCTCTCTCTCTCTCTCTCTCTCTCTCTCTCGTAAAAGCGTCATTATATACTGACATTTATAGAATAGGAAACAATGGATATTATTTCTCTATTATACACACAGACAAACTGATCCTGGTGTTATTTCCCTTGTTCCTCTAGCCTCGTTCTCCGGAGATTTAGTTTTTCTCAAACAAAAACGATAAAGCTTACATCAATCAAAAACCACAGATTTTCTACATCAGTGAGATGATCTAAATTCGAATTAAGATCAAGAGCAAGCTCTTCTATTTGGCTATTAGTTCTCCCTAAAACGTATATTATATTATATTATATTATATTATATTATATTATATTATATTATATTATATTATATTTAATAATAAAAAATTCGAATCTAATACTTTTATAATTTAGACGACGATAAAGCACTATGTCTAGTTTTCATTTTGGTTATTTTTTGTTCAACTTCAAATTGTATACACTGTT
>CM022666.1:12378567-12391067 GCA_012295275.1 Chrysomallon squamiferum
CTCTCTCTCTCTCTCTCTCTCTCTCGTAAAAGCGTCATTATATACTGACATTTATAGAATAGGAAACAATGGATATTATTTCTCTATTATACACACAGACAAACTGATCCTGGTGTTATTTCCCTTGTTCCTCTAGCCTCGTTCTCCGGAGATTTAGTTTTTCTCAAACAAAAACGATAAAGCTTACATCAATCAAAAACCACAGATTTTCTACATCAGTGAGATGATCTAAATTCGAATTAAGATCAAGAGCAAGCTCTTCTATTTGGCTATTAGTTCTCCCTAAAACGTATATTATATTATTATATTATATTATATTATATTATATTATATTATATTATATTATTACATAATATTTAACAAAATTCGAATCTAATACTTTTATAATTTAGACGACGATAAAGCACTATGTCTAGTTTTCATTTTGGTTATTTTTTGTTCAACTTCAAATTGTATACACTGTTCACAGAGACAAATTAATACTGGAGTTATTTCCCTTGTTCTTCTAGCCTAGCTCTTTCGAGCTTTTTTCCTGTTCTCAAAGAAAAACGATAAATCTAACATCAATCAAACACCAAAGATTTTCCACATGATGATATCTCTCTCTCTCTCTCTCTCTCTCTCTCTCTCTCTCTCTCTCTCTCTCTCTCTCTCTCTCTCTCTCTCTCTCTCTCTCTCTCTCTCTCTCTCTCTCTCTCTCTCTCTCTCTCTCTCTCTCTCTCTCTCTCTCTCTCTCTCTCTCTCTCTCTCTCTCTCTCTCTCTCTCTCTCTCTCTCTCTCTCTCTCTCTCTCTCTCTCTCTCTCTCTCTCTCTCTCTCTCTGTCTCGTAAAAGCGTCATTATATACTGACATTTATAGAATAGGAAACAATGGATATTATTTCTCTATTATACACACAGACAAACTGATCCTGGTGTTATTTCCCTTGTTCCTCTAGCCTCGTTCTCCGGAGATTTAGTTTTTCTCAAACAAAAACGATAAAGCTTACATCAATCAAAACCACAGATTTTCTACATCAGTGAGATGATCTAAATTCAATTAAGATCAAGAGCAAGCTCTTCTATTTGGCTATTAGTTCTCCCTAAAACGTATATTATATTATATTATATTATATTATATTATATTTATATTATATTATATTATATTATATTATATTTTATATTATTATTATTACATAATTTAACAAAATTCGAATCTAATACTTTTATAATTTAGACGACGATAAAGCACTATGTCTAGTTTTCATTTTGGTTATTTTTTGTTCAACTTCAAATTGTATACACTGTTCACAGAGACAAATTAATACTGGAGTTATTTCCCTTGTTCTTCTAGCCTAGCTCTTTCGAGCTTTTTTCTGTTCTCAAAGAAAAACGATAAATCTAACATCAATCAAACACCAAAGATTTTCCACATGATGATATCTCTCTCTCTCTCTCTCTCTCTCTCTCTCTCTCTCTCTCTCTCTCTCTCTCTCTCTCTCTCTCTCTCTCTCTCTCTCTCTCTCTCTCTCTCTCTCTCTCTCTCTCTCTCTCTCTCTCTCTCTCTCTCTCTCTCTCTCTCTCTCTCTCTCTCTCTCTCTCTCTCTCTCTCTCTCTCTCTCTCTCTCTCTCTCGTAAAAGCGTCATTATATACTGACATTTATAGAATAGGAAACAATGGATATTATTTCTCTATTATACACACAGACAAACTGATCCTGGTGTTATTTCCCTTGTTCCTCTAGCCTCGTTCTCCGGAGATTTAGTTTTTCTCAAACAAAAATATAAAGCTTACATCAATCAAAACCACAGATTTTCTACATCAGTGAGATGATCTAAATTCGAATTAAGATCAAGAGCAAGCTCTTCTATTTGGCTATTAGTTCTCCCTAAAACGTATATTATATTATATTATATTATATTATATTATATTATATTATATTATATTATATTATATTATATTATTACATAATATTTAACAAAATTCGAATCTAATACTTTTATAATTTAGACGACGATAAAGCACTATGTCTAGTTTTCATTTTGGTTATTTTTTGTTCAACTTCAAATTGTATACACTGTTCACAGAGACAAATTAATACTGGAGTTATTTCCCTTGTTCTTCTAGCCTAGCTCTTTCGAGCTTTTTTCCTGTTCTCAAAGAAAAACGATAAATCTAACATCAATCAAACACCAAAGATTTTCCACATGATGATATCTCTCTCTCTCTCTCTCTCTCTCTCTCTCTCTCTCTCTCTCTCTCTCTCTCTCTCTCTCTCTCTCTCTCTCTCTCTCTCTCTCTCTCTCTCTCTCTCTCTCTCTCTCTCTCTCTCTCTCTCTCTCTCTCTCTCTCTCTCTCTCTCTCTCTCTCTCTCTCTCTCTCTCTCTCTCTCTCTCTCTCTCTCTCTCTCGTAAAAGCGTCATTATATACTGACATTTATAGAATAGGAAACAATGGATATTATTTCTCTATTATACACACACAGACAAACTGATCCTGGTGTTATTTCCCTTGTTCCTCTAGCCTCGTTCTCCGGAGATTTAGTTTTTCTCAAACAAAAACGATAAAGCTTACATCAATCAAAAACCACAGATTTTCTACATCAGTGAGATGATCTAAATTCGAATTAAGATCAAGAGCAAGCTCTTCTATTTGGCTATTAGTTCTCCTAAAACGTATATTTATATTATATTATATTATATTATATTATATTATATTATTATTATATTATATTATATATATTACATAATATTTAACAAAATTCGAATCTAATACTTTTATAATTTAGACGACGATAAAGCACTATGTCTAGTTTTCATTTTGGTTATTTTTTGTTCAACTTCAAATTGTATACACTGTTCACAGAGACAAATTAATACTGGAGTTATTTCCCTTGTTCTTCTAGCCTAGCTCTTTCGAGCTTTTTTTTTTCTGTTCTCAAAGAAAAACGATAAATCTAACATCAATCAAACACCAAAGATTTTCCACATGATGATATCTCTCTCTCTCTCTCTCTCTCTCTCTCTCTCTCTCTCTCTCTCTCTCTCTCTCTCTCTCTCTCTCTCTCTCTCTCTCTCTCTCTCTCTCTCTCTCTCTCTCTCTCTCTCTCTCTCTCTCTCTCTCTCTCTCTCTCTCTCTCTCTCTCTCTCTCTCTCTCTCTCTCTCTCTCTCTCTCTCTCTCTCTCTCTCTCTCTCTCTCTCTCTCTCTCGTAAAAGCGTCATTATATACTGACATTTATAGAATAGGAAACAATGGATATTATTTCTCTATTATACACACAGACAAACTGATCCTGGTGTTATTTCCCTTGTTCCTCTAGCCTCGTTCTCCGGAGATTTAGTTTTTCTCAAACAAAAACGATAAAGCTTACATCAATCAAAAACCACAGATTTTCTACATCAGTGAGATGATCTAAATTCAATTAAGATCAAGAGCAAGCTCTTCTATTTGGCTATTAGTTCTCCCTAAAACGTATATTATATTATATTATATTATATTATTATTATATTATATTTAACAAAATTCAACAAAATTCGAATCTAATACTTTTATAATTTAGACGACGATAAAGCACTATGTCTAGTTTTCATTTTGGTTATTTTTTGTTCAACTTCAAATTGTATACACTGTTCACAGAGACAAATTAATACTGGAGTTATTTCCCTTGTTCTTCTAGCCTAGCTCTTTCGAGCTTTTTTCCTGTTCTCAAAGAAAACGATAAATCTAACATCAATCAAACACCAAAGATTTTCCACATGATGATATCTCTCTCTCTCTCTCTCTCTCTCTCTCTCTCTCTCTCTCTCTCTCTCTCTCTCTCTCTCTCTCTCTCTCTCTCTCTCTCTCTCTCTCTCTCTCTCTCTCTCTCTCTCTCTCTCTCTCTCTCTCTCTCTCTCTCTCTCTCTCTCTCTCTCTCTCTCTCTCGTAAAAAAAGCGTCATTATATACTGACATTTATAGAATAGGAAACAATGGATATTATTTCTCTATTATACACACAGACAAACTGATCCTGGTGTTATTTCCCTTGTTCCTCTAGCCTCGTTCTCCGGAGATTTAGTTTTTCTCAAACAAAAACGATAAACGCTTACATCAATCAAAAACCACAGATTTTCTACATCAGTGAGATGATCTAAATTCAATTAAGATCAAGAGCAAGCTCTTCTATTTGGCTATTAGTTCTCCTAAAATTATATATTATATTATATTATATTATATTATATTATATTATATTATATTATATTATATTATATTATATTATATAATATTTAACAAAATTCGAATCTAATACTTTTATAATTTAGACGACGATAAAGCACTATGTCTAGTTTTCATTTTGGTTATTTTTTGTTCAACTTCAAATTGTATACACTGTTCACAGAGACAAATTAATACTGGAGTTATTTCCCTTGTTCTTCTAGCCTAGCTCTTTCGAGCTTTTTTCTGTTCTCAAAGAAAAACGATAAATCTAACATCAATCAAACACCAAAGATTTTCCACATGATGATATCTCTCTCTCTCTCTCTCTCTCTCTCTCTCTCTCTCTCTCTCTCTCTCTCTCTCTCTCTCTCTCTCTCTCTCTCTCTCTCTCTCTCTCTCTCTCTCTCTCTCTCTCTCTCTCTCTCTCTCTCTCTCTCTCTCTCTCTCTCTCTCTCTCTCTCTCTCTCTCGTAAAAGCGTCATTATATACTGACATTTATAGAATAGGAAACAATGGATATTATTTCTCTATTATACACACAGACAAACTGATCCTGGTGTTATTTCCCTTGTTCCTCTAGCCTCGTTCTCCGGAGATTTAGTTTTCTCAAACAAAAAAACGATAAAGCTTACATCAATCAAAAACCACAGATTTTCTACATCAGTGAGATGATCTAAATTCGAATTAAGATCAAGAGCAAGCTCTTCTATTTGGCTATTAGTTCTCCCTAAAACGTATATTATATTATATTATATTATATTATATTATATTATATTATATTATATTATATTATATTATAATAAAATTCGAATCTAATACTTTTATAATTTAATACGAAATTCGATAAAGACGACGATAAAGCACTATGTCTAGTTTTCATTTTGGTTATTTTTTTGTTCAACTTCAAATTGTATACACTGTTCACAGAGACAAATTAATACTGGAGTTATTTCCCTTGTTCTTCTAGCCTAGCTCTTTCGAGCTTTTTTTCCTGTTCTCAAAGAAAAACGATAAATCTAACATCAATCAAACACCAAAGATTTTCCACATGATGATATCTCTCTCTCTCTCTCTCTCTCTCTCTCTCTCTCTCTCTCTCTCTCTCTCTCTCTCTCTCTCTCTCTCTCTCTCTCTCTCTCTCTCTCTCTCTCTCTCTCTCTCTCTCTCTCTCTCTCTCTCTCTCTCTCTCTCTCGTAAAAAAAGCGTCATTATATACTGACATTTATAGAATAGGAAACAATGGATATTATTTCTCTATTATACACACAGACAAACTGATCCTGGTGTTATTTCCCTTGTTCCTCTAGCCTCGTTCTCCGGAGATTTAGTTTTTCTCAAACAAAAACGATAAAGCTTACATCAATCAAAAACCACAGATTTTCTACATCAGTGAGATGATCTAAATTCGAATTAAGATCAAGAGCAAGCTCTTCTATTTGGCTATTAGTTCTCCCTAAAACGTATATATTATATTATATTATATTATATTATATTATATTATATTATATTATATTATTTATATTATTATATTTTAACAAAATTCGAATCTAATACTTTTATAATTTAGACGACGATAAAGCACTATGTCTAGTTTTCATTTTGGTTATTTTTTGTTCAACTTCAAATTGTATACACTGTTCACAGAGACAAATTAATACTGGAGTTATTTCCCTTGTTCTTCTAGCCTAGCTCTTTCGAGCTTTTTCCTGTTCTCAAAGAAAAACGATAAATCTAACATCAATCAAACACCAAAGATTTTCCACATGATGATCTCTCTCTCTCTCTCTCTCTCTCTCTCTCTCTCTCTCTCTCTCTCTCTCTCTCTCTCTCTCTCTCTCTCTCTCTCTCTCTCTCTCTCTCTCTCTCTCTCTCTCTCTCTCTCTCTCTCTCTTCTCTCTCTCTCTCTCTCTCTCTCTCTCTCTCTCTCTCTCTCTCTCTCTCTCTCTCTCTCTCTCTCTCTCGTAAAAGCGTCATTATATACTGACATTTATAGAATAGGAAACAATGGATATTATTTCTCTATTATACACACAGACAAACTGATCCTGGTGTTATTTCCCTTGTTCCTCTAGCCTCGTTCTCCGGAGATTTAGTTTTTCTCAAACAAAAACGATAAAGCTTACATCAATCAAAAACCACAGATTTTCTACATCAGTGAGATGATCTAAATTCGAATTAAGATCAAGAGCAAGCTCTTCTATTTGGCTATTAGTTCTCCCTAAAACGTATATTATATTATATTATATTATATTATATTATATTATATTATATTATATTATATTATATTATATTATATTATATTATATTATATTATATTATTACATAATATTTAACAAAATTCGAATCTAATACTTTTATAATTTAGACGACGATAAAGCACTATGTCTAGTTTTCATTTTGGTTATTTTTTGTTCAACTTCAAATTGTATACACTGTTCACAGAGACAAATTAATACTGGAGTTATTTCCCTTGTTCTTCTAGCCTAGCTCTTTCGAGCTTTTTTCCTGTTCTCAAAGAAAAACGATAAATCTAACATCAATCAAACACCAAAGATTTTCCACATGATGATATCTCTCTCTCTCTCTCTCTCTCTCTCTCTCTCTCTCTCTCTCTCTCTCTCTCTCTCTCTCTCTCTCTCTCTCTCTCTCTCTCTCTCTCTCTCTCTCTCTCTCTCTCTCTCTCTCTCTCTCTCTCTCTCTCTCTCTCTCTCTCTCTCTCTCTCTCTCGTAAAAGCGTCATTATATACTGACATTTATAGAATAGGAAACAATGGATATTATTTCTCTATTATACACACAGACAAACTGATCCTGGTGTTATTTCCCTTGTTCCTCTAGCCTCGTTCTCCGGAGATTTAGTTTTTCTCAAACAAAAACGATAAAGCTTACATCAATCAAAAACCACAGATTTTCTACATCAGTGAGATGATCTAAATTCGAATTAAGATCAAGAGCAAGCTCTTCTATTTGGCTATTAGTTCTCCCTAAAACGTATATTATATTATATTATATTATATTATATTATATTATATTATATTATATTATTACATAATATTTAACAAAATTCGAATCTAATACTTTTATAATTTAGACGACGATAAAGCACTATGTCTAGTTTTCATTTTGGTTATTTTTTGTTCAACTTCAAATTGTATACACTGTTCACAGAGACAAATTAATACTGGAGTTATTTCCCTTGTTCTTCTAGCCTAGCTCTTTCGAGCTTTTTTCCTGTTCTCAAAGAAAAACGATAAATCTAACATCAATCAAACACCAAAGATTTTCCACATGATGATATCTCTCTCTCTCTCTCTCTCTCTCTCTCTCTCTCTCTCTCTCTCTCTCTCTCTCTCTCTCTCTCTCTCTCTCTCTCTCTCTCTCTCTCTCTCTCTCTCTCTCTCTCTCTCTCTCTCTCTCTCTCTCTCTCTCTCTCTCTCTCTCTCTCTCTCTCTCTCTCTCTCTCTCTCTCTCTCTCTCTGTAACGATGCAGAAACCAAACTGATCGGATTGGCATCAACCAATCAGCGATCCGTACTTGTCAACGTGTTCAAAACGCACTTTTCATGAGAAAGAAAATAGACACGCCGTTCACATCCAGCCCTTTAATCTAATCTAAAAACAATTTGTATGTTCCAACTCTTAAACTAAAATAGTTCAGTTTGCAGGTGTCAGTACAAACATATTAGTAAACATAAACGGATTCCAGGAAAATGATTTAAATTCTAAATACTGTATAAAGCTATAAATACGAACAAATGTGTTGTACATGTTCAGCAAACGACTTTTTTTGCGTATCCTGGTAATTAGAGATTTTCGAATGAATAACTGATTGTTTTCCAGTGCAGAAGCACTTACATCATATCCCAACATTTCTGAGTCTATATTCATTTCAGCCATTGCTTAAGTACTCGAAATTTTGTTGTTTTTTAAACAATGCGATGACGTCATTTCTTGGTGCGGCCAAAGCATTGTTTTGAAAGAAAAGAATAACAACAAGGACAAAAATAATAATAATAGTAAGCAATAATAATAATTTCATTTTCAGACACACACACACACACACACACACACACACACATACATACACACACAGAGAGAGAAACACAAACACAGACACACATAGGCATGCACAAAAACAGACACTAGGACTAAGGTTGTAAAATTGATGAACTTAATAATCCATCATTTCAAAGATAAATATTACTGTCATCATCATCATCATCATCGTCATTATTATTATTATTATTATTATTATTATTATTATTATTATTATTATTATTATTATTATTATTATTATTATTATTTAGTTCCTATTTTGATTTTTTATTTAATTATTTATTTTATTATATTTTTACTATATGTGTACTGAAACCATTGCCAAATTATATTATAGTGCGCTTCAGTTTTTTCTGTCTTATCTAATATCTAATTTGTGGAAACTTATACAGCTGTTTCAATTTTATAATTTAGAAAACCTGATATAAATTTGTAATCAATGAAATATAAACTCAAAAAACATCTAAACATTTGATTCTGCTTTCATACAAAACTTTAGCAAAACTGTAGCATTTTATAAAGGTTTTAAAGCATATTCGCTTTTCACTCGTAAGTCGCTAATAAGAAAAACAGAAATATTGTGGCTCATTCAGAATCTTCTTTTTTCCCAAACAAAAGATTTCAAAGAATATTAACTATATTTTGAAAACACTGAAAAAAAGAAAAGAAAACAAGAAAAAGACTTGTAGATTTAGCGGGTCATATTTTGATTAAAGAATTTCAAGTCGAGATGGAAGTTGTCCCCATTGAACCCTCCTGCTTTCGACGCCCATGACTGCTACTGTACATTTCTTCTTACACTTCTTATCTTTTGTAAACACGCCACAAGTTAGGTTTTTGTCCATTTATTTATGTAGCACTTAATTCATGTCTCTTTTATTTTTTTATAATACTACTACTAATAATAATAAAATTCAGTGATTTCAAGTTTTTGTAAGTCTGAGTAATTTTCACTTCTGCCGCCAATTGACCTGTCGATCATAGACGGAAGCCAGCGAGCTCGGACTACCAGTCATTGTCTATATGTTTTTTATTTTTATTTTTTATTATTATTGTCCTAGATGAACTTATGGGTCCATGCCACAGCTCATTTCAATATCTTCTTCAGTCCAAGGACAGTCTGATGCCCATGCGAGTGACTTGCAGAACTCGAACACACCTTTTAACTTCAGCTGTTTTGCCTCTATAGGATCGTGACACGAGCCTTGAAATAATCCAGGCCCGCTCTCTGGTTTATCCCTCAACTCTGTGGAGAATAGATCATAGTAGTAGTAGTAGTAACAATAGTAGTAGTAGTAGTAGTAGTAGTAGTAGTAGTAGTAGTAGTAGTAGTAGTGGTGGTGGTGGTAGTGGTGTTGGTAGCAGTAGCAGTACTAGTTGCAATAGGAGTAGTAGTAGAAATAGTGATAGCAGTAGTTGAAGAAGTAGCAGTAGAGTCTGTACTAACAGTGGTAGTGGTAGGAGCAATAACAGAAGTAGCAATTGTAGTAGTAGTGGTAGTAGTAGTAATAATAGTTTTGCTAGCAGTTTGAAAGTACACGGAATGTATTTGTATTATTTCTCTTGTTAATATAATATAAGTGTCAACTCACGGCTACAATCACCGGCGTTTTCAGGAGTCCAACTATTCTTTAGATATGGACATTTTACCATACCTAACAGACCTATGTCCGTTTGTTGCATGTCATATTGGTGGTGGCAGAAAGCCATGCATACAGTCTTAGCGAGACATATCAGAGCTCCATTGTGTGGTGCTGGAAGGGGTTCGCACTTAGGTTCTGAAATATACACATATATATACACAGTGTTTGGGGGGAGGGTTTATAACTACATAATCACACAAACGTGCATACATACATATATTTACGTATATACATATATACACGGACACATACACATACATACAAAAATATATACATACATACACACATACATATTTCCATATATACGTACATATATATAAACATGCATAATTGTTCATAACACGTTTAAGTGAGTTCACTGTTAGATTATAACCAGTTTGTTTTCGACACTAACAGCACAATTATCAATAAAGCAATTTCTTCAAGATTATCTGACAAATCGAAAAGAAAAATAGAAATTATTATTTATTTATTTAGGAACAAAATAATTTCGTAAGCCTGCATGCATACATAAATACATATATACAAAATATCTCTTTTCAATTATCTATTAATACTGATCAAGTAGAGATAGACATTCAAAATTCGTAATGGAAAAATATCTGTCTTTAATATATGTACCTGGACATTCAGGAGTTTCCTCTCCATCCAACACCCATTCAAGTTTACGATCTGTCTTAGAACCTTTGTTAACACACTTTGCCGCCTTGGTACCGACTAGAGGATACGATTCAAAGCAGCGCAAGGTACAGTGTGATCCAATGACGTATTTCATGTCACAAATAAACATCATGTCAGACGTAACAAATGTAGGTTTACTGCACTGCACCACTGTATGAGATAAATATAAACGAGTGAATGAATAAATAACGCACAAAAGCATCAACAATAAGAATATAATAATATGAAGAATAATAAGAATAATGATGATCTTGATTAAGGTTATTATAGAGGTAAACATTGGTTATATTTGTCGAGAAGAAATCATGAACTAATCTTAGCAACAATAAATAAACGTTAGTATCTGCATAAGATGTCTAATTCCGTCTAGAGTTCATGGTTTCATCGAAACATATCCTAATGATCTACGATGATGATGGTTATTATGCAATGATGACAACAATAACAGTGATGATGATGATAAAGATGATGACGGTACTGGTAATAAGAGTGTGATGGTAATGATAATGTAATAACCATGTTGATGCCTAAGGCGAAAAGCCCGTAATGATAATGATGATGATAATTTATATATGATATGAATTACTGTCTTCTAATCTATAATAAGCTGCTTCTTAATTATTATCATTATTTATACCAAACCAAATTTTACACCCCATCTTTGAAATGTTCAGAGACAGCAGATAACAAGTCATAGCAATCATACTTACAGTTGATTATTACAAAGAATCTACAAGTAATAGAGTTTCCGCTCAAGTCTTTCGCATGGTACACGATGGTTGTAGTTCCAGAAAATTTCGAACCAGAAGGGGGTCCCTCTGTTTGACTTAGTGTGATGTCTTTTGAGTTTGTGTCAATCTTTATTTCTGGCCAAGTAACTACTGCCGAAAAGCTTTTGTCTTCATTTTCTGCAGTGAGATTCTTCTCTGGGCAGTTTGTGAATGATAGTCGAATTTCTGATATATATTAAATATACATACTATATAATAAGGAATAATAGAGAGAGAGAGAGAGAGAGAGAGAGAGAGAGAGAGAGAGAGAGAGAGAGAGAGAGAGAGAGAGAGAGAGAGAGAGAGAGAGAGAGAGAGAGAGAGAGAGAGAGAGAGAGAGAGAGAGAGTTAATGTAGACATGTACTTAGATGGATATACAGCATTACGTTTTTCTTACTTTGTTATTAATGACGGTAGATCGCTCAAAACAATCCAGTAATAACTAAGCATCACAAAAGATATATTTAATGATATACTTTTTGCCTATCTCACTCACAAACAACTTCACTTAAAAACTACCCATTGATATTTCATGAATTATTTTCTGATGCTTACAGTGTTCATTGTAGCGGTTATTAATTTATTTGTTTTGGGCGACTTGTCATCATAAAGTATAACTGTAATGCTGTTAGTGATAGAAACGACGTGAACTGAGCTGATCCACTTTTATGACTGCAGTTGTGATATCATAGGGTACTTGGCAAATGTATTTTAAACAATACCAATATATATATATATACACATATCAATGTTTTGAAAGATTAAAGGCAACCTTGAATGTGATCAAGTCATGAGTACCGAAACAACATTCTTAACTTTGTCATTTGTCGTTATTCTTAAGATAGAAAGAACAAAATAAGAAAAATAAACAAATGAAAAAATAAAAATAATAATGACAACAACAACAACAACAATAATAATAATAATAATAATAATAACAATAACAACAATAATAATAATAATAATAATAATAATAATAATAATAATAATAATAATAATAATAATAATAATAAATAAATAAATAAATAAATAAATAAATAAATAAAAGTAAATTAAATAATTAAAATAGTAAAATAAAATAAAATATAAGTATATTACCGCTAATAATGATTGTGAAGTTGCAGAACATAGTTTCATTCAGTTCACTGTGGGCCATGTATTTAATCGACA
>CM022666.1:12393567-12397574 GCA_012295275.1 Chrysomallon squamiferum
TAAATTTCGATTTACTGTTCCATTAACTACGTCTCTCTGTCTGTGTCCCTCTCTCTCTTTGTATCTATCTCTCGATTCTATTTTTATCTGTCTCTCTCTCTATCTCATTTTGTTAAAGTCTCTCTCTCTATCTCATTTTCTTAAACGCTCTCTCTCTCTCTCACACACACACACACACACACACACACACACACACACACACACACACACACACACACACACACACACATACCCCCACACAAATAAATAAATCACTTTTCTGAAAAGTAAATCGCTTTACCGTGTGTAGTTTCTCTGTGTGATAGTCATGTTGTAGTCTAAACAACCAGGCGGACATCTGAAACAAATGTAGGCAGAGTGATGCTAAAAATAAGTCACCTAAGTGAAATGCTTCATGGTTATTTGTTTATACGTAGTGTTTGAATATGATGTATTCGTGTTTGTGTGCGTGAATACATGAATGTATGTATGCATCTGTTATTATCTAGACATGCTTCATTTTATTGCATATTTAAAAATGTATTTTTCCAGTTCTGATCCGCTTTTTTTTCGTTTTTTGTTTGGTGATAAAATAGAATAGTCTGAATTTATTCTGAATTAAATATCAGTACTTTCAAACATGTAATTTTCTTAAATCAACCTGTTAAGGTGTATCCTTTGTGAAAAGAAACAGTAGTCTGGATTTATTCTGTATTATGTCAGTTTGTGTTGAATTTGCACTTTGTATTTTATTAATATGTTTTTAATAATTTAATTAGAGAATACAAGAACAAAACAGTTCAGTTTAACGCATTGTTCTATAGTAATGAGATGAAGTCATACAGGCGGAGTCGTTTGCTCAACAGTTTCTTCTAGTGTTGTCAGAAAAATATAACTTTCAATAGACACTGTACACGTGGACGTTACGACACCAGTAAACGAGTCTAATGGCTGTTACCAAATATTTTGTAAAAATAATATTTATAATCATTATGAACGAAGCACTAAATACTCAGTAAAGAATTGTTATATTCAACATAATACTCACGTCGTTTCGTTTGTTCCACATCGCTTACAATCAGTGTTTACTGGGACATTCGATGATAACGTTAGACAAAGTAAATTGATGATAGCAAATACAACAAATTTTCCAGATACCTACAAATAAAACATAATACGAGTACGGTTTAATTTTATCAATTCATTCGATGATAAAAGAAGAATAAGCTTTAATGTTTTGAATGAAAATTTAATAATGATACAAACCTCTGCCATTGTTCCACAGAGATTTTCTCCGAACAGACTCCAGACACTGGACTACCACCAAATCTGTTTCTTGGTGTGGAGTCTCTTGCAGTTTATGTTATACATGTCGTACACACCACAGTTTATAAAGTATCTTTTTAATAAGGAAAGACGCAATATTCGAAACTCTATACTGAAATTTTAATTAGTGTATAAAAACATTTAGATGTAAAATCCGTCGTTTATTGCTATGAAACGTCGTTAAATTAACTTTAATATAATAACATTTATGAAAATGACAATTTTTATAAGTGTAATATAAATTTTAATTTTAGTGTTAAGGATAGGGTATAAGAAAATATATCGACTTGAAGAAAATTAAACTTTAATTAATTAATTATATAACACTAAAATGATTATAAATGTTTATAAAATATAAACAGTAAGATTGCGTTTAATTTATTTTTACGATGTAATTAAACCGAATTAATGACAATTATTTTCAAAGACATTTTAATTTCTGTTTATTTTAATTTATTTTAATCTTAAAAGACGATTATTTTCTTTGTTAATATTCTTCCCATGTCTTTTTAATACCATTATTACATAAAAAAAAAATATTAAAATGGAAAATAATTTAATTTTAATTAATTTCTTAAACCGTAGTGCATATTAGATGCATTCTCTCCAAAATGAATCAATGGGCTCACTCGAATGTTTCAATTTTAACCCTCGGTCACTAGAAAGGGTCGCCAATTCTTCTTCTTCCTGTAACTCAAGCTCAATGTTGGAAGAATGATTTATGAAAGGATCTCTAATCCAATTATACCTTTCTGTCTTTAATTACTGAAAGTAATTGTTGATGCTTTCGTGCAGGGCTGTCAGATGAGTAAACACAATAGAGATCATTTCTATAATCCAGGTAGAACGCAATAAAGGGAACATATCAAGACTGACAGTGATTGCTTTTTTTTTTTTTCCAAATCACTATTTTCTTTTTGAGGGCAACTAACTTGTCTGTTGAAGTGACAATATTTTCCTTTTTACCTTACATACTACTGTTTGTTTTATTTTTGGATCACGTGGAAAAGACCTGTGAGAAGACGAGTTATGACTCGAGGAAACGGTGAAAAGAACAGAATCATTGAATAACTGTTATGATAAAATACAAACTTTCAAAAGAAGTTCATAAATTTCTTTATTGCAGATACAACATAAATATAAAATCATGTGCAATTTACTGTTTCAGCAGTGACGTCAGTAACAAAACATCCCAAGAAAAGACCAGTGTCGCCACCTAAACAGAAATAACAGAAGGGATCAACTGTGTTTAAAAAACATTTACGAGCGAATACAAACCTCAACTCTTAACATAAATATAAGTTTCATACGACCCTGTGGTGATTAGTGAGCTTTTAAACTGCGGACCCTATAGCCTAGAGCTCGTCAAAGGTCTGCCACCCGGGTATAATTTTATTAAAGGTCTTACTCCGGTAGAATATAAAGCAACCGACCTGTTTGTAAATACGAATTTCTGCAAGTTCATTGTCAATGTTACCAGTATGTATTTTATATATATTTTAAGAAAAAAAAGTATTATTACTTCGTGCAGAGGAATGTTTCTAAGCAATTTCATGAAAAATGTATTTTAACAGATTATTTATATTCAACTGATAATGGGATATTCAAAGAGGAAAAAGAATTAAAAACAACCCAGAAAGCATTTCATTTTTGATGTTTCTTTTGCTTCAGTCAATTTCGAGCTTACTATTATTATTATCATCATTGTCATTGTCGTTGTTATTATCATTACATTATTATTATTTATTATTATTATTATTATTATTATTATTATTATTATTATTATTATTATTATTATTATTATTTCAGCACTATAATGCAACAGACTAAAGTTTAATGATAGGTTTGTTATAATACACTACGTGATGGTTACACTGTGGGGTGCTGGTGCGACCTCACATGCAAATTTCATTTCAAACTGAAAGGAGCCGATCATATTTAGTGTCGAAGAATGGAAGTCAAAAGTCGGGACCCACCTGTGCAGATAGGGATGAAAAAAGTTTACAGTGAATTTGAAGACAATTTTACTTTTTGACGTAGAGTATGCAATGATTAATTTTTGTAAACTAAATTTCCTACAGTTCTGAATTTAATGTCTTTGGGTGTAAATCTTGTAATGTTCTGATATATCCGTATCATCATCATTCAGGATTGTCGAAGATCCGTTTTGAAAAGTGTCCTGAAAGAACAATTAGAATGAACACCCACTTTTTTTTTATTTTTTATTTTTTTTATTTTGTTTTGGTTTTGTATCAGATGATCTTGAAGAAATTGCTTTATTGATAACTGTATAGTTTATAAATCTAACAGTGAACTGACTATATATAAATCTTATGAACATTGATCTGTTTTTACTGAGTTATATTTTCTTTTTATTATTGTTTCAAAACCATGATCCTTAATGGACAAAATAATGCACATCTCTGAGGGTCCATCCTAGTTAGATTTATGGCTTCGCCTGTTCTGTATATAATGTTGCATGTATGTATGTATATGTACATGTGGGTGTATGTATGTATTATGTATCTATGTTTTGTATTTTGTATGTCTGGATATATTATGAACATATATATATATATATGTATAATTTAATTTGTCTATGTAAACGATACACGTTTGGATGTGTATATTTATTTATATATGTATGTGTATGCTATGTATGTAGTATAAATACAGACTGACACACACACACACACACACAC
>CM022666.1:12397774-12450274 GCA_012295275.1 Chrysomallon squamiferum
CATCGAATGTCCCAGTTAACAATGATTGTAAGCGATGTGGAACAAACGAAACGACGTGAGTATTATGTTGAGTCACAATTCTTTACTGAGTATTTAGTGCTTTGTTCATAATGATTTTAAATATTATTTTTTCAAAACATTTGGTAACAGCCATTAGACTCGTTTACTGGTGTCGGAACGTCCACGTGTACAGTGTCTATTGAAAGTTATATTTTTCTGAAAACGCTAGACGTAACTGTTGAGCAAACGACTCCGCCTGTATGACCTGATCTCTTTAAAATAGAACAATGGTTCAGCCCATTTGTGTTAAACTAAACTGTTTTGTTCTTATACTCTCTAATTAAATTATTAAAAACATATTAATAAAATAGAAAGTACAAATAAAACACAAATTGTGTTAATACAGAATAAATCCAGACTACTGTTTCTTTTCACAAAGGATACAATTTATCAAGTTGATTTAATATTGTAATCCACTACTTCAATGATTTAAAACATTTAATATATCAAAAAATCAAAAAACAAAGCCGAACAAAAGAAAAATAATTTTTTGAAAGTACTGCTATTTAAGTATGCAGTAAATGAAGCATGTCTAGATAATAACAGATGCATACATACATTCATGTATTCACGCACACAAACACGAATACATCATACTCAAACACTACGTATAAACAAATAACCATGAAGCATTTCACTTAGGTGACTTATTTTTAGCATGACTCTGCCTACATTTGTTTCAGATGTCCGCCTGGTTGTTCCGACTACAACATGACTATTACAGAGAGAAACTACACAAGGTAAAGCGATTTACTTTTCAAATAAGTGATTTATTTATGTGTGTGTGTGTGTGTGTGTTTTGTGTTGGTGTGACAGAGTTAAAGAGAGAGATTGTGTGTAATAAAGAGAGATAGAGACAAAGACAGATGAAAATAGAAGCGAGAGGTAGAGACAGGCATACAGACAAAGAGAGAGAAGGACATAGAGAGACAGACTGAAAGAGAGAAAGAGAAAGAGATACTTAGCTAATGGAACTGTAAATCATTTAAAAATTTTCTGTTTCAGATTTCACAGAAGTAAAAGAGGTAAATTATTATTATCTTAGTATTTTATTTCAGACTAAGCAGACTAAAACTGATTCATGCACTATCAGATATTTGTTACAAATGACCATTTTCTATGCCACGCACACACATACTCATACACACACACACGCAAGCACCCATACATACACCCGAATCAAAAAATGATAGTAATAAAACAAACACAAGAAAAACCATTCGGCCATCGAGACAACCTTTTAGAAAAGGATTGCTCAATAATGGAGGATACTCAACGGTTCCCACGAAACACGCAGTTCTTTATCTGTATCTATGTATATATACGTATGTATGAATATATGTAAATATGTGTATAGGTAGCTATTTTTTTTCTACTCATGTTTGTATATGTCTGTTTGCATATACGAGTGCGTCTGTGTATGTATATGTTAGCATAACGTAGCAATAGAAGATTTATTCTAAGCGTTGTTATTTTAGCTTCTTTGCCGGAATTTCCAGACATCAGCTTTGTTAACTGTCCTGTTGGTGGTGCCTACGCCTGTCCTATCCGAGGCACAAAGGTAGGCATTGTTAAATGGGATCCGCTGAAGGTGGTGTCCAGCAAACACGATAATGTGAAAATAAAACAGATTATGGGCTTGCCTCCCTGGAGATTATTTCCTTTAGGTTTTACAAGGATTGGATACTTGGCTGAACATCCGTCTGGCTCTAGAGCTTACTGCAACTTTCGAGCCTACGTGACAAGTATGTCTTTGAGTTTCTGTATGCATGCATACATATACAGCTATATATATTTTCATCTGTATGTCTGTAGTATTGATGTATGAGAAACAGATGTGTTGTGTGTATGTATCCATGTGTCTGTGTATGTTTGTGGTGCAGATGTGTGTTGTGAATATTTGTACATGTATATAAAATGTATGTATATCTGTGAGTGTGTTTGTGCATATCTATGTTTGTATCTGCAGGTATGTGTTGTTTATGCATATGTCCACTGAACAAAATAAGAACATAACTTCATGAAACTGGGAGAACAGCTGTTATATATGTATTTATAAGAGTGTTCCATTGTGCATATGTTGGTGCAAAAATGATGGTAATAGATAGGTTAAGAGAAACTGCGAGAGTTTTGACTAGGTGTGGTAACGGTTAAAAAAAAACGACACACTTAATAACGGGTATTACCATCTCTTGAATTGACCACTGCAGTGCACAGAATTGACCAAAGTGTTGAATTCTGCCTGTGAAATATTGTTCCATTGATCACTTGACGAAGTTCGTTGACGTAGTTCGTTGACGTTAGATGGTGTGTTGGGACGACGCGTCGTTCATCTGTCCAGACTATCCCAGACATCATCACGTTGTAAAGAAAATCTGGATTCACCCTAAAAAAGAACGGTATTCCAGCGTCGCCGTATACAACGAGTGTTTTTCCCAATTAAGACGATTTAGACGATGACGTTACGATAAAACACATCCGACGTAAGCACGTCGTCCATATAAACCGTCCTCACGTAGACGATTACGGACAGTTTGCCCGCTGATTCGGTTATTACGAAGCCCAGGTGTGTTAGAAGCAGTAGCAGTGGCAGTTTGGAGTCGATTGCGCAAAGGCCTGTTCTGACACAGCGATCTTCACCATGCGTTGTAACAGGCGGACGTCCACGACGTGACAGGTTGCTGTGCTTCCTGTCGTTCGAAATCTTACGCGAAGATTTGGTGTCTCTCCACTACAACACAACCAGGCCTTGCAACGTCTTCTGTCGACACACCAGCACCAAGCATGCCAATCGCCCGTTCACGTAAATGACAGGTATTCTTCGCGTTAATTTTCAGTCTACATTTTATTTGAATGTTGGTAACAGACTTTATTTATTTATTTATTTGTTTTTTCTCGTAGCAACCTTTAAACCGACTTTTAAGGAGTGTAGATACGGGATATTCTACTCGAATACAAATTTCATGTCTGACGTAGCCACAGTATCATATGACCCAGTTGTGATTGATGAGCTTTTAAACTGCGGACCCTATAGCCTAGAGCTCGTCAAAGGTCTGCCACCCGGGTATAATTTCACTAAAGGTCTTACTCCGGTAGAATATAAAGCAACCGACCGGTTTGGAAATACGAATTTCTGCAAGTTCATTGTCAATGTTACAAGTATGTATTTTATATTTATTTTAATAAAAAAATAATTATTACTTCGTGCAGAGGATTGTTTCTAAGCAATTTCATGACTAACGTAATTAAAATCTTTATTTACGTTCTACTGGTAATGTGATTTTTAAAGAAGAACAACACAGAAAAATTCAACTTTTTATGTTGCTTCTCTTACTTCAGTGAATTTCGAGTTTACTTCTTCTTCTTCTTCTTCTTCTAGTTATTACTGTTACTATTATTATTATTATTATTATTATTATTATTATTATTATTATTATTATTATTATTATTATTATTATTATTATTATTATTTCAGCACTACACTGCAACAGACCAAAGTTTAATGATAGGTTTGTTATAATACGCTGTCGTGATGGTTACACTGTGGGGTGCTGGTGCGACCTCACGTGCAAATTCCATTTCAAACTGAAAGGAGCCAATCGTATTCAGTGTCGAAGTATGGAAATCAAAAGACCTGTACCTAAAAGACCTAGGGCATTCTGGAGTCGTGGCCTGAGACTTATTGAACCTACGTGTGCAGGTAGGGATGAAAAAACTTTATAGTGAATTTGAAGACAATTTTACTTAGTGGCGTAGAGTATACAGTGATTAATTTTTGTAAAGCAAAATTCCTTCAGTTCTGGATTTAACCTCTTTGGGTGCAAATCTCATAATGTTCTAATATATCCGTATCATCATCATTCAGGATTGTCGAAGATCCGTTTTGAAAAGTGTCCTGAACGAACTATTAGAATGAGAACGATTCATGGCCAAAAGGTTCGTGTTACGTGGCCGGATGTGCAGGTCAGAGCTGACGTGGGAAGTATAACTCTTACTCAAGTTGAAGGACCGAAACCAGGAACGTTAATGGGCGCTGGCACAAAATCGATTAAATACATGGCCCTCAGTGATCTGAATGAAACTATGTTCTGCAACTTCACAGTCGTTATTAGTGGTAACATACTTATATTTTATTTTATTGTATTTATTTGATTATTTATTTATTATTATTATTGTTATTATTATTATTATTATTATTATTATTATTATTATTATTATTATTGTTGTTGTTGTTGTTGTTGTTGTTGTTGTTGTTATTTTCATTATTATCATCCTTCTGTCTTAAGACTAACGATAAGTTAAAAATGTTGTTTTGGTATTCATGACTTGATTATATAGTATGTGTATTTAATATATATCAGGAATGAAACTGTCGTTTATAAACTGCCCACAGAAGAATCTTACTGCAGAAAATGAAGACAAAAGCTTTTCAGCAGTGGTTTCTTGGCCAGAAATAAAAATTGACACAAACTCAAAAGACATCACACTAAGTCAAACAGAGGGACCCCCTTCTGGTTCCGAATTTTCTGGAACTACAACCATCGTGTACCGGGCGAAAGACTTGAGCGGAAACTCTATTACTTGTAGATTCTTTGTAATAATCAACTGTAAGTATGATTGCGATGACTTCTTATGTGCTATCTCTAAACATTTCAGCGATAAGGTGTAAAATTTAGTTTCGTATGAATAATGATATTAATTAAGAAGCAGCATATTATAGATTACAAGACAGTAATTCAGATCATTTATAAATTATCATCATGAACACATTATTATCGTCATCATTATAATCACGCGACCATCTCCATCATCATTATCATCACACGACCATCATCATCATCATGATTATTATTATCATTACATCATCATTATCTTATACTGTTATTATCAGCACCGTTATCATCTTTGTCATGATCATCATTTTATTGTTATCATCATTATATCATCGTCGTCGGCATAATCATCATCATCATCATCATCATACATTATTAGGACATATACCGATGAAACCATCAACCGTAGACTGAGAAGGTGTATATATTGTTGCCAATGGACAAGAGTATAGAGTTCATAGAGTTTCTACTCCAAAGTTATATGAAATGTTTACCTGTCATAACCGTTAATATTTATCATCATCATCATCATCATTATTATTATTATTATTATTATTATTATTATTATTATTATTATTATTATTATTATTATTATTATATTGTTACTGTTGATCCTTTTGTAGGTTATCTATTCATTCACTCATTTATATTTATCACATACAGTGGTGGAGTGCAGCAGACCTACATTTGTTTCGTCTAACATGATGATTATTTGTGACATGAGATACGTCATAGGCTCACAATGTACCTTGCGCTGCTTTGAATCGTATCCTCTAGTCGGTACTAAGGAGGCAGAGTGTGTTAACAAAGGTTCTAAGACAGATCGTAAACTTGAATGGGTGTTGAAAGGACAGGAATCTCCTCAATGTCCAGGTACATATATTAAAGACAGATATTTTTCCATTTCAAACTGTGAATGCATATCTCTACTTGATCAGTATTAATTCAAAATACCGGAATATTTTCCTTTTATTGTTGTTTTTAAAACCATGATCCTGAATGGACAAAATAATCTACATCTCTGAGGTCTGCGTCCAAGTTAGCCTTAGGGCTGCGCCGGCCGTGTGTGTATATATATATATATATATATGTGTGTGTATGCATGTATGTGTGTGCATATATGTATGTATGTAAGTAAGTATATTGATCTGTATGTATGTATTATGTTCATGCACAGACATACATACACACTATATATTTTTCAGTTCCTCTGTGCGATCCCCTTCCAGCACCACACAATGGAGCTCTGATATGTCTCGGTAAGACAGTGTGCATGGCTTTCTGCAACGACAAATATGATATGGAAGAAACAGACATAGGTCCGTTAGGTATGGTAAAATGTCCATATCTAAAGTTTGTTTGGAGTCATCCAAACGCCGGTGATTGTACCCGTGAGTTGACACTTGTTTTATAGTAACAAGAGAAATATTCTAAATATGTTCTATATACTTTCAAGCTGCTACCAATACCATTATTACTGTTACTACTACTACCACAAGTGCTACTTCTGTTGTTACTACTATTGCCACTACCACTCCTAGTGCAGCTCTACTGCAACTGCTGCTATCACTATTTCTACTACTAGTAACACTACTGCTGCTATTTATTCATTTCTACTGCTAATGCTACCACCACTACTACTACTATGATCTATTCTCTACAGAGATGAAGGATAAAGAAGTGAGCGGACCTGGATTATTTCCAGGGTCGTGTCACGATCCAGTCAAAGCCAAACAATTGAAGTTGAAAGGAGTGGCCGAGTTCTGCAAGACAGTCGTGTGGGCATCTGACTGTCCTTGGACTGTAGAAGATATGGAAATGAGCTGTGGCATGGACCCACACATTCTAAGTTCAACTACGACAATAAAAACAATTTAAAAAAATGATGAGTACTATTTATTTTATTATTATTCCTGTAGTTGTTAGTAAATAAATAAATAAAACAGACATGAATTAGCTAATGCATAAATAAAGTGGATAAAAACACAACCTGTGGTTTGCTTCATATTAGCGTATGACAAGAAGTGTAAGAAAAAATGTACAGTAGCAGTCATGGGTATCTAAAGCAGAAGAGCTCAATGGGGACAATTTCCTTTGAGTTTTCTACGAAACCCAATACAACGTTTCCATGAAAATAATCTCTCTCTCTCTCTCTCTCTCTCTCTCTCTCTCTCTCTCTCTCTCTCTCTCTCTCTCTCTCTCTCTCTCTCTCTCTCTCTCTCTCTCTCTCTCTCTCTCTCTCTCTCTCTCTCTCTTTAACGATGCAGAAACCAAACTGATTGGATTGGCATCAACCAATCAGCAATCGGTACTTGTCAGCGTGTTCAAAACGAGAAAGAAAATAGACGTCCCCTTCACATCCAGCCCTTTTAATCTAATCTAAACATTTCCCTTGTTCTTCTAGCCTCGGTCTCTGGAGGTTTTTTTTTTCCTATTCTCAAAGAAAAACGATAAAACTAACATCAAACACCAAAGATGTTCCACATCTCTCTCTCTCTCTCTCTCTCTCTCTCTCTCTCTCTCTCTCTCTCTCTCTCTCTCTCTCTCTCTCTCTCTCTCTCTCTCTCTCTCTCTCTCTCTCTCTCTCTCTCTCTCTCTCTCTCTCAAAAGCGTCATTATATACTGACCTTTACGGAATAGGAAACAATGGATATTATTTCTCTATTATACACACAGACAAACTGATCCTGGTGTTATTTCCCTTGTTCCTCTAGCCTCGTTCTCCGGAGATTTAGCTTTTCTCAAACAAAAACGATAAAGCTTACATCAATCAATAACCACGGATTTTCTACATCAGAGAGATGATGTAAATTCGAATTAAGATCAAGAGCAAGCTGTTTTATTTGGCTCTCAGTTCTTCGTAAAACGTATATTATATTATATTAAATTATATTATATTATTACATAATATTTAACAAAATTCGAATCTAATACTTTTATAATTTAGTCGACGATAAAACACTATGGTTATTTTTTGTTCAACTTCAAATTATATACACTGTTCACAGAGACAAAGTAATACTGGAGTTATTTCCCTTGTTGTTCTAGCCTCGCTCTTTGGAGCTTTTTTCATGTTCTCAAAGAGAAACTGACATCAATCAAACAGCAAAGATTTTCCACATGATGATATTACCTCTCTCTCTCTCTCTCTCTCTCTCTCTCTCTCTCTCTCTCTCTCTCTCTCTCTCTCTCTCTCTCTCTCTCTAACGATGCAGAAACCAAATCAGCGATCCGTACTTGTCAACGTGTTCAAAACGCACTTTTCATGAGAAAGAAAATAGACACGCCGTTCACATCCAGCCCTTTAATCTAATCTAAAAACAATTTGTATCTTCCAACTCTTAAACTAAAATAGTTCAGTTTGCAGGTGTCAGTACAAACATATTGGTAAACATAAACGGATTCCAGGAAAATGATTTAAATTCTAAATACTGTATAAAGCTATAAATACGAACAAATGTGTTGTACTTGTTCAGCAAACGACTTTTTTTGCGTATCATGGTAATTAGCGATTTTCGAATGAATAACTTCGCACCATCCAACTAATTGTTTTCCAGTGCAGAAGCACTTATATCATATCCCAACATTTCTGAGTCTATATTCATTTCAGCTATTGCTTAAGTACTCGAAACTTTGTTGTTTTTTAAACAATGCGATGACGTCATTTCTTGGTGCGGCCAAAGCATTGTTTTGAAAGAAAAGAATAACAACAAGGACAAAAATAATAATAATAGTAAGCAATAATAATAATTTCATTTTCAGACACTCACACACACACACACAGACAGAGAGAGAGAGAGAGAGAGAGAGAGAGAGAGAGAGAGAGAGAGAGAGAGAGAGAGAGAGAGAGAGAGAGAGAGAGAGAGACAAACACAGACACACTTAGGCATGCACAAAAACACACACTAGGACTAAGGTTGTAAAATTGATGAACTTAATAATCCATCATTTGAAAGATAAATATTTGTTCGTACAGTGTAAATTATTATTATTATTATTATTATTATTATTATTATTATTATTATTATTATTATTATTATTATTATTATTATTATTATTATTATTATTATTATTATTTTATTATTATTATTATTTTATTTATTTATTATTTTAATTTTTTATTTAATTATTTATTTTATTATATTTTTACTATATATGTACTGAAACCATTGCCAAATTATATTATAGTGCGCTTCAGTTTTTTCTTTCTTATCTAATATCTAATTTGTGGAAACTAATACAGCTGTTTCAATTTTATAATTTAGAAAACCTGATATAAATTTGTAATCAATGAAATATAAACTGAAAAAACATCTAAACATTTAATTCTGCTTTCATACAAAACTTTAGCAAACCTTTAGCATTTTATAAAGGTTTTAAAGCATATTCGTTTTCACTCGTAAGTCGCTAATAAGAAAAACAGAAATATTGTGGCTCATTCAGAATCTTCTTTTCTCCAAAACAAAAAATTTCAAAGAATATTAACTATATTTTGAAAACACTGAAACGAGAAAAGAAAACAAGAAAAAGACTTGTAGATTTAGCGGGTCATATTTTGATTAAAGAATTTCAAGTCGAGATGGAAGTTGTCCCCATTGAACCCTCCTGCTTTCGACGCCCATGACTGCTACTGTACATTTCTTCTTACACTTCTTATCTTTTGCAAACACGCAACAAGTTAAGTTTTTGTCCATTTATTTATGCAGTACGTAATTCATATCTATTTTATTTTTTATAATACTACTACTAATAATAATAAAATTCAGTGATTTCAAGTTTTTGTAAGTCTGAGTAATTTTCACTTCTGCCGCCAATTGACCTGTCGATCATAGACGGAAGCCAGCGAGCTCGGACTACCAGTCATTGTCTATATGTTTTTTATTTTTTTATTTTATTATTATTGTCCTAGATGAACTTATGGGTCCATGCCACAGCTCATTTCAATATCTTCTTCAGTCCAAGGACAGTCAGATGCCCATGCGAGTGACTTGCAGAACTCGAACACTCCTCTTAACTTCAGCTGTTTTGCCTCTATAGGATCGTGACACGAGCCTGGAAATAATCCAGGCCCGCTCTCTGGTTTATCCCTCAACACTATAGAGAATAGATTATAGTAGTAGTAGTAGTAACAATAGTAGTAGTAGTAGTAGTAGTAGTAGTAGTAGTAGTAGTAGTAGTAGTAGTGGTGGTAGTGGTGTTGGTAGCAGTAGCAGTACTAGTTGCAATAGGAGTAGTAGTAGAAATAGTGATAGCAGTAGTTGAAGAAGTAGCAGTAGAGTCTGTACTAACAGTGGTAGTGGTAGTGGGAGTAGTAATAGCAGGAGTAGCAATTGTAGTGGTAGTGGTAGTACTAATAATAGTATTGGTAGCAGTTTGAAAGTATATAGAACATATTTAGAATATTTCTCTTGTTAATATAAGTGTCAACTCACGGCTACATTCACCGGCGTTTGGAGGACTCCAACTAAACTTTAGATATGGACATTTTACCATGGCTAACAGACCTATGTCCGTATGTTGCATGTCATATTGGTGGTTGCAGAAAGCCATGCATACTGTCTTAGCGAGACATATCAGAGCTCCATTGTGTGGTGCTGGAAGGGGTTCGCACTTAGGTTCTGAAATATACACATATATATATACAGTGTTTGGGGGGAGAGTTTATAACTACATATACTCACAAACGTGCATTCATACAGATATTTACATATATACACGGACACATCAACATACATACATAAATATATACAAACATACACACATATATATTTGCATATATACGTACATATATATCAACATTCATAATACTTTTAAGTCAGTTCAGTTAGATTATAATAAGTTTGTTTTCGACACTAACAGCACAATTATCAATAAAGCAATTTCTTCAAGATTATCTGACACAAAAAAGAAAAATCGAAATTAGCATTTATTTATTTAGGAACTAAATAATTTCGTTAGCCTGCATACATACATAAATACATATATACAAAATATCTCTTTTCAATTATCTATTAATACTGATCAAGTAGAGATAGACATTCAAAATTCGTAATGGAAAAATATCTGCCTTTAATATATGCACCTGGACATTCAGGAGTTTCCTCTCCTTCCAACACCCATTCAAGTTTACGATCTGTCTTAGAACCTTTGTTAACACAGTTTGCCGCCTTGGTACCGACTAGAGGATACGATTCAAAGCAGCGCAAGGTACAGTGTGAGCCTATGACGTATCTCATGTCACAAATAAACATCATGTCAGACGTAACAAATGTAGGTTTACTGCACTGCACCACTGTATGAGATAAATATAAACGAGTGAATGAATAAATAACGTACAAAAGCATCAACTATAACAATATAATAATATGAAGAATAATAAGAATAATGATGATCTTGATGATAATGACAGTAATATATATTAAGGTTATTATAGAGGTAAACATTGGTTATATTTGTCGAGAAGAAACCATGAACTAATCTTGTCCATTAACAACAATAAATAAACCTTAGTATCTGCATCAGATGTCTAATTCCGTCTAGGGTTCATGGTTTCATCGAAACATATCCTAATGATCTACGATTATGATGGTTATTATGCAATGATGACAACAATAACAGTGATGATGATGATAAAGATGATGACGGTACTGGTAATAAGAGTGTGATGGTAATGATAATGTAATAACCATGTTGAGCCTAAGGCGAAAAGCCAGTAATGATAATGATGATGATAATTTATATATGATATGAATTACTGTCTTCTAATCTATAATAAGCTGCTTCTTAATTATTATCATTATTTATACCAAACCAAATTTTACACCCCATCTTTGAAATGTTCAGAGACAGCAGATAACAAGTCATAGCAATCATACTTACAGTTGATTATTACAAAGAATCTACAAGTAATAGAGTTTCCGCTCAAATCTTTCGCATGGTACACGATGGTTGTAGTTCCAGAAAATTTCGAACCAGAAGGGGGTCCCTCTGTTTGACTTAGTGTGATGTCTTTTGAGTTTGTGTCAATCTTTATTTCTGGCCAAGTAACTACTGCCGAAAAGCTTTTGTCTTCATTTTCTGCAGTGAGATTCTTCTCTGGGCAGTTTGTGAATGATAGTCGAATTTCTGATATATATTAAATATACATACTATATAATAAGGAATAATAGAGAGAGAGAGAGAGAGAGAGAGAGAGAGAGAGAGAGAGAGAGAGAGAGAGAGAGAGAGAGAGAGAGAGAGAGAGAGAGAGAGAGAGAGAGAGAGAGAGAGAGAGAGAGAGAGAGTAGATAGATACATAGATGTATATATAGCATTACGTTTTTCTTACTTTGTTATTAATGACGGTAGATCGCCCAAAACAATCCAGTAATAACTAAGCCTCAAAAAGATATATTTAATGATATACTTTTTGCCTATCTCACTCAGAAACAGCTTCACTTAAAAACTATCCATCGATATTTCATGTTTAAAATACAAATATATATATATATATATATAGATATCAATGTTTTGAAAGATTAAAGGCAACCTTGAATGTGATCAAGTCATGAGTACCGAAACAACATTCTTAACTTTGTCATTTGTCGTTATTCTTTTGATAGAAAGAAAAAAATAAGAAAAATAAAAAAATGAAAAAATATAAATAATAATGACAACAACAACAACACCAATAATAATAATGATAATAACAATAATAACAATAACAACAATAACAATAATAATAATATTAAAAAAAATAATAATAAATAAATAAATAAATAAATAAATAAAAAAAAAAAAAATAATTAAAATAGTAAAATAAATAAAATATAAGTATATTACCCCTAATAATGATTGTGAAGTTGCAGAACTGAGTTTCATTCAGTTCACTGTCAGCCATGTATTTAATCGACATTGTGCCGACGCCCATTAACGTTCCTGGTTTGGGTCCTTCCAGTTGAGTAACAGTTATATCTCCCACGTCAGCTCTGGCCTGCACATCCGGCCATGCAACACGAACTTTTCTGCCATTAATCGTGTTCATTCTAACTTTTCTGCCATTAAAACGTGTTCATTCTAATAGTTTATATTAAAACAATGCGAGACACCAAATTTTCAAAACGGACCTTCGACAATCCTGAATTATGATGATATTGATATATTAAAACAATACGAGTTTGCACCAAATGAGGTTAAACTCAGAACTGTAGGAAAGTTAGTTTACCAAAATTAATCATTCTATATTGTACGTCACTAAGTAAAATTTCCTTCAAGATCACTATAACCTCGCCTGTTACCTACCTGCACACGTGGGTTCACTCTGTGTTTTGCCACGGCTCCAGAATGCTCTTGGTCGTTGAGGTATCCGACTTTTTACTTCCATACTTCGACACTGAATATGATCGGCTCCATTCAGTTTGAAATGGAATTTGCATGTGAGGTCGCACAAGCACCCCACAGTGTAACCATCACGACAGCGTATTATAACAAATCTATCATTAAACTTTGGTCTGTTGCAGTATAGTGCTGAAATAATAATAATAATAATAATAATAATAATAATAATAATAATAATAAACTCAAAATTCACTGAAGTAAAAGAAACAACTTCAAAAATAAAAGTTTTTTTGGTTGTTTTTAATTCTTCTTCTTTAAAACACAATATAAGTAAAGATTTTAAATGCGTTATTCATGAAGTTAGGTAGAAACATTACTCTGCACGAAGTAATAATTATTTGTTTTCTTAAAATAAATATAGAATACATACTTGTAACATTGACAATGAACTTGCAGAAATTCGTATTTCCAAACCTGTCGGTTGCTTTATATTCTACCGGAGTAAGACCTTTAGTGAAATTATACCCGGGTGGCAGACCTTTGACGATCTCTAGGCTATAGGGTCCGCAGTTTAAAAGCTCATCAATCACCACTGGGTCATATAATACTGTGGCTACGTCAGACTTGAAATTTGTATTCGCATAGAATATTCCGTCTATACACTCCTTAAAAGACGGTTTAAAGGTTTCTATGAGAAAAATTAAACGAGTAAATAAATGAAGTCTGTTACAGACATTCAAAGAAATATAGATTCTGATAGTTTCTATTATCATTTCTTTGCTCTGATAGACATAAATGCACACACGAAACACATCACTATACACATATGAACGAACAGATATACCTAAAAACATTTATACATATGTAAATTATATATATATATATATATACATACACACACACACACACACATAGGCATACATAAGACATACGTACAGACACAAGCAGTGATATACACAAACGTTTTCACACACGTAATTATATGATATACAGGCATGCATACGTACAAACATACATAACACATCTGCACCACAAAAATACACAGACACATGCATACACACAGCACATCTGTTTCTCACACATTAATACTACAGGTGTATCATAAAGACATACAAACACACACACATTTCTACACACACACACACACACACACACACATATATATATATATATATGGAAAAAAGTATGTATCTGTATATGAATGTATGTATGTAGGTATGCATGCATACAGAAACTCAAAGACATACTTGTCACGTAGGCTCGAAAGTAGCAGTAGGCTTTAGCGCCAGACGGATGTTCAGCCAAGTATCCAATCCTTGTAAAACCTAAAGGAAATAATCTCCAGGGAGGCAAGCCCATAATCTGTTTTATTTTCACATTATCGTGTTTGCTGGACACCACCTTCAGGGGATCCCATTTAACAATGCCTAACTTTGTGCCTCGGATAGGACAGGCGTAGGCACCACCAACAGGACAGTTAACAAAGCTGATGTCTGGGAACTCCGGCAAAGAAGCTAAAATAACGATGTCCAGAATAAATATTCTAATGCTACGTTATGCAAACGTATACATATACAGATGAACCTATATACATACATAGATACGTACATACATACATACATACATACATACATATACATACATACATACAAATACAAGATACATATATAGAGACACTTACATATATATTTGTTTGATTTGTGATTGCTGTTTTTTTGTTTTCTTGGTCTATTATTATTAGTGTATGTGTGTGTGTGTGTGTGTGTGTGTGTGTGTGTGTGTGCGTGTGTGTGTGTGAACAAAAAATGAACCGATATAGGCCTACTGTAACAAAGAAAAATGCCAATTTGTAACAACTACTTCACAGTGCATCAATAAGTTTTAGTCTGCTCAGTCTGAAATAAAATACTAAGGTAATAATAATTTTTTAATTAAAAAACTGATTTTATACGTTCACCTCTTTTACTTCTGTGAAATCTGAAAAAGACAAATAAATTTCGATTTACTGTTCCATTAGCTACGTTTCTCTGTCTATGTCCCTCTCTCTCTCTCTCTGTCTGTGTCCCTCTCTCTCTTTGTATCTATCTCTCGATTCTATTTTTATCTGTCTCTCTCTCTATCTCATTTTGTTAAACTCTCTCTCTCTATCTCATTTTCTTAAACGCTCTCTCTCTCTCTCACACACACACACACACACACACACACACACACACACACACACACACACACACACACACACACACACACACACACACACACACACACACACACACACACAAATAAATAAATCACTTTTCTGAAAAGTAAATCGCTTTACCGTGTGTAGTTTCTCTGTGTGATAGTCATGTTGTAGTCTAAACAACCAGGCGGACATCTGAAACAAATGTAGGCAGAGTCATGCTAAAAATAAGTCACCTAAGTGAAATGCTTCATGGTTATTTGTTTATACGTAGTGTTTGAATATGATGTATTCTTGTTTGTGTGCGTGAATACATGAATGTATGTATGCATCTGTTATTATCTAGACATGCTTCATTTATTGCATATTTAAAAATGTATTTTTTCCAGTTCTGATCCGCTTTTTTTTTTTTTTTTTTGTTTGGTGATAAAATAGAATAGTCTGAATTTATTCTGAATTAAATATCAGTACTTTCAAAATGTATGTAATTTTCTTTTTTTGAATCAACCTGTTAAATCACTGAAGTAGTGGATCCTTTAAAAAAGAAACAGTAGTCTGGATTTATTCTGTATTATGTCAGTTTGTGTTGAATTTGCACTTTGTATTTTATTAATATGTTTTTAATAATTTAATTAGAGAATACAAGAACAAAACAGTTCAGTTTAACGCATTGTTCTATAGTAATGAGATGAAGTCATACAGGCGGAGTCGTTTGCTCAACAGTTACTTCTAGTGTTGTCAGAAAAATATAACTTTCAATAGACACTGTACACGTGGACGTTACGACACCAGCAAACGAGTCTAATGGCTGTTACCAAATATTTTGTAAAAATAATATTTATAATCATTATGAACGAAGCACTAAATACTCAGTAAAGAATTGTTATATTCAACATAATACTCACGTCGTTTCGTTTGTTCCACATCGCTTACAATCAGTGTTTACTGGGACATTCGATGATAACGTTAGACAAAGTAAATAGATGATAACAAAAACCGCAGATTTTCCAGATACCTACAAATAAAACATAATACAAGTACGGTTTAATTTTATCAATTCATTCGATGATAAAAGAAGAATAAGCTTTAATGTTTTGAATGAAAATTTAATAATGATACAAACCTGTGCCATTGTTCCACAGAGATTTTCTCCGAACAGACTCCTGACACTGGACTACCACCAAATCTGTTTCTTGGTGTGGAGTCTCTTGCAGTTTATGTTATACATGTCGTACACACCACAGTTTATAAAGTATCTTTTTAATAAGGAAAGACGCAATATTCGAAACTCTATACTGAAATTTTAATTAGTGTATAAAAACATTTAGATGTAAAATCCGTCGTTTATTGCTATGAAACGTCGTTAAATTAACTTTAATATAATAACATTTATGAAAATGACAATTTTTATAAGTGTAATATAAATTTTAATTTTAGTGTTAAGGATAGGGTATAAGAAAATATATCGACTTGAAGAAAATTAAACTTTAATTAATTAATTATATAACACTAAAATGATTATAAATGTTTATAAAATATAAACAGTAAGATTGCGTTTAATTTATTTTTACGATGTAATTAAACCGAATTAATTACAATTATTTTCAAAGACATTTTAATTTCTGTTTATATTAATTTATTTTAATCTTAAAAGACGATTATTTTCTTTGTTAATATTCTTCCCATGTCTTTTTAATACCATTATTACATAAAAAAAAAATATTAAAATGGAAAATAATTTAATTTTAATTAATTTCTTAAACCGTAGTGCATATTAGATGCATTCTCTCCAAAATGAATCAATGGGCTCACTCGAATGTTTCAATTTTAACCCTCGGTCACTAGAAAGGGTCGCCAATTCTTCTTCTTCCTGTAACTCAAGCTCAATGTTGGAAGAATGATTTATGAAAGGATCTCTAATCCAATTATTTTCTGTCTTTAATTACTGAAAGTAATTGTTGATGCTTTCGTGCAGGGCTGTCAGATGAGTAAACACAATAGAGATCATTTCTCTAATCCAGGTAGAACGCAATAAAGGGAACATATCAAGACTGACAGTGATTGCTCTTTTTTTTTCCAAATCACTATTTTCTTTTTGAGGGCAACTAACTTGTCTGTTGAAGTGACAATATTTTCCTTTTTACCTTACATACTACTGTTTGTTTTATTTTTGGATCACGTGGAAAAGACCTGTGAGAAGACGAGTTTTGACTCGAGGAAACGGTGAAAAGAACAGAAGAGAATAACTGTTATGATAAAAACACAGTTACGAGAACGTAAATTAATAGATACACATAAATATAAAACATGTGCAATACTGTAAGTAGTGACGTCAGTAACACGCATCCCACATGACCAGTGTCGCCACCTAAACAGAAATAATACGTATCAGCTGTGTTTACTGAACATTCGATGCGAATACAAACCTCAACTCTAACTTAGCCACAGTTTCATTTGACCCTGTGGTGATTAGTGAGCTTTTAAACTGCGGACCCTATAGCCTAGAGCTCGTCAAAGGTCTGCCACCCGGGTATAATTTTATTAAAGGTCTTACTCCGGTAGAATATAAAGCAACCGACCTGTTTGTAAATACGAATTTCTGCAAGTTCATTGTCAATGTTACCAGTATGTATTTTATATATATTTTAAGAAAAAAATAATTATTACTTCGTGCAGAGGAATGTTTCTAAGCAATTTCATGAAAAATGTATTTTAACAGATTATTTATATTCAACTGATAATGGGATATTCAAAGAGGAAAAAGAATTAAAAACAACCCAGAAAGCATTTCATTTTTGATGTTTCTTTTGCTTCAGTATTATTATTATCATCATTGTCATTGTCGTTGTTATTATCATTACATTATTATTATTATATTATTATTATTATTATTATTATTATTATTATTATTATTATTATTATTATTATTATTATTTCAGCACTATAATGCAACAGACTAAAGTTTAATGATAGGTTTGTTATAATACACTACGTGATGGTTACACTGTGGGGTGCTGGTGCGACCTCACATGCAAATTTCATTTCAAACTGAAAGGAGCCGATCATATTTAGTGTCGAAGAATGGAAGTCAAAAGTCGAGACCCACCTGTGCAGATAGGGATGAAAAAAGTTTACAGTGAATTTGAAGACAATTTTACTTTTTGACGTAGAGTATGCAATGATTAATTTTTGTAAACTAAATTTCCTACAGTTCTGAATTTAATGTCTTTGGGTGTAAATCTTGTAATGTTCTGATATATCCGTATCATCATCATTCAGGATTGTCGAAGATCCGTTTTGAAAAGTGTCCTGAAAGAACAATTAGAATGAACACGATTGAGGGCAGAAAAGTTCGTGTTGCATGGCCGAATGTGGATACCAGAGCTGACGTGGGAGATATAACTCTTACTCAACTGAAGGACCGAAACCAGGATCGTTAATGGGAGTCGGCACAGTGTCGATTAAATACATGGCCCACAGTGAGCTGAATGAAACTCTGTTCTGCAACTTCACAATCATTATTAGCGGTAATATACGTATATTTTATTTTATTTTATTTTATTTTATTTTTTTTTTCTGTTTATTTATTTATTTATTTATTTATTTTTATTATTATTACTGTTGTTGTTGCTGTTATTGTTGCCGTTATTATTGTTATTATTATCTTATTTTTGTTTTCGTTCCATCTTAAAAATAACGAAATGACAAAGTTAAGAATGTTGTTTTGGTGCTTATAACTTGATCATATTCAAGGTTGTCTTTAATGTTGTTAAAAAAAAAAATCACGATCTATATGAACATTTTAAGCTGTTTGTGAGTGAGATATGCATGAAGTATATCATTATATATATCTTTGGTGATGCTTAGCTATTACTGGATTGTTTTGGGCGATCAACTGTCATTAAAAACACAGTAAGAAAAATGTAATACTGTCCATCCATCCATATATATATATATAAAAGACAGTCGAATTCCTGATAAGTATTAAACTCACATTCTTTATAATATGGAGTAATATATATATATTATTCCTGATTATAAAGTATGTATATTTAATATTTATCAGGAATTCGATTGTTATTTATAAAAATAATCTTACTGCAGAAAATTAAGACAAAAGATTTTCGGCAGTAGTTACTTGGCCAGAAATAAAGATTGACACAAACTCAAAAGACATCACACTAAGTCAAACAGAGGGACCCCCTTCTGGTTCGGAATTTTCTGGAACTACAACCATCGTGTACCGGGCAAAAGACTTGAGCAGAAACTCTATTACTTGTAAATTGTTTGTAAAATCATTACATAATCATGATCATCATCGTCGTCATCATCATTATCATGCAGTATTATGATATATATCGATGAATCCATGAACCCTAGACTGAATTAAACATATGTGTTATGCTGACACTGAGAAGGTGTATTTATTGTTGCTAAAGGACAAGAGTACTTCATAGCGTTTCTACTCAACAAATACAATCAATGTTTACCTCTATAATAAACGTTAGTATTTATTACTGTCATCATCATCATCATCGTCATTATTATTATTATTATTATTATTATTATTATTATTATTATTATTATTATTATTATTATTATTATATTGTTATTGTTGATGCTTTTGTAGGTTACCTATTCATTCACTGATTTATATTTATCTTATACAGTGGTGGAGTGCAGCAAACCTACATTTGTTTCGTCTAACATGATGTTTATTTGTGACATGAAACACGTCATAGGCTCATACTGTACCATGCGATGCTTTGAATCGTATCCTATAGTCGGTACCAAGGAGGCAAAGTGTGTTAACAAAGGTTCTAAGACAGATCGTAAACTTGAATGGGTGTTGGATGGAGAGGAAACTCCTGAATGTCCAGGTACATATATTAAAGACAGATATTTTTTCTATTTCGAATTGTGAATGGCTATTACTACTTGGTTCTGTATATATGATTGTAAAGAGATACTTTTTTATATATGTATTTATGTATGTATGCAGGGCCAGTGCGAAACTATTTTCTGCCCCAATAATAAATAAATAAATGATAATTGATAATTGTACTGTTAGCGTCGAAAACAACCTGCTTATAATCTGACAGAGAATTGATTTAAAAGTATTAAGAACTTAAAAGTATCTTTCCATTTCGAATTGTGAATGCCTATCTCTACTTGATCAGTATCAATACATAATTCTAAAGAAATATTTTGTATGTATGTATTTATGTATGTATGCAGGGCCAGTGCGAAATTATTTTGTGCCCCAATAATACTTACTTTTTTACTTATTTTTTATTTTTTATTTTTTTATTTATTTAGTTTTTGTATCAGATAATCTTGAAGAAAATTGCTTTATTGATAACTGTACTGGTTATAATCTAACAGTGAACTGACTATAAACTCTTATGAACATTGATCTGTTTACTGGTATATTTTCCTTTTATTATTGTTTTAAAACCATGATCCTTAATGGACAAAATAATGCACATCTCTGAGGTCCGCGTCCTAGTTAGATTTATGGCTTCGCCTGTTCTGTATATATGTGTGCATGTATGTATGTATATGTACATGTGGGTGTATGTATGTATTATGTATCTATGTTTATATTTTGTATGTCTGAATATATTATGAACATATATATATATATATATATATATTTTATTTAAATCTATGTAACGATGCACGTTTGGATGTGTATATTTATTTATATATGTATGTGTGTATCTATGTATGTAAGTATAAATACAGACTGACACACACACACACACACAGAATATGTATTTCAGGACCTATGTACCAGGACCTTCCACCCAAACACAATGGAGCTCTGATATGTCTCGCTAAGAGAGTCTGCATGGCTTTCTGCAACCACCAGTATGACAAGGAACAAACGGACATAGGTCTGTTAGGTATGGTAAAATGTCCATATCTAAAGTATAGTTGGACTCCTGAAAACACCGGTGACTGTAGCCGTGAGTTGACACTTATATTATATTAACAAGAGAAATAATACAAATACATTCCGTGTACTTTCAAACTGCTACCAATACTATTATTACTATTAGCACTACAAGTGCTACTTCTATTATTATCTCTACTACCACTACCACTGCTAGTACAGTGCTACTTCTTCAACTACTTCTTCTTACTCTATTTTTACCACTACTACTACTAATACTAGCTCAATCTGCTGTTTGTTGATTTATACTACTACTACTATGATCAATTCTCTAGAGTGTTGGGGGTTATCGCAGAAATTTTGTAAAAGCAAAGAGAAGTGGCCGAGTTCTGCAGGTCAGTCGTGTGGGCATCTCATTGTTCTTGGACTGAATCAGATATCGAAATGACCTCTGACATTGACCCGTAAATTCTGAGTTCAGTTAGGAAAATAAAAGAAAACAGTAAAAAAAAAAAAAAAACAGAAAACAGAACCATATGAACAATGACAAGTCAAAAACTTGAAATCACTGAAATTTATTATTATTATTTATTTCTTTATTAAATAAATAAATAAAACATTCTTTAAAAGTAATGTTTAACAAAAACAATTAACTTCAGCAGGGGTTCTGTTGTCTTTTGTAGAGCACATCGACCTCTAGGTAATACCAGATTAATGGGTGTCAGTTCATGTTTGTCTATTTCTGACACACGGACAACAGCCACACTAAAACCAATACCATACTAATCTGTCTGTAATCATTTCTACCTCTTATGTTAACTAGAACTAATTACATTGTATAAAACTCTCTATAAAAATCCTTTATGCATACTCAAGACATTAATAATAATAATACCATAAGCTTTTTAAATACATGTATACATGCACTTCCTGAAATTGTTATTGATACTTGGTTATATTGATAACATAAATATAATATCACTCAGACATTCAAGGAAAAGAATAACTTTTTTGATAAAAACACAATTACTAGCACATGTAAACTAAGAGTTACACATAAATATAAAACATGCAGTATTGTAAGTAGTGACGTCAGTAACACTCATCCCGCATGACCAGTGTCGCCACTTGAACAGAAATAATTCGTATGAACTGTGTTAACTGAAAAAAAACCCTGAGTGTATTAATCGTGTTTATTTTTAAATATATTTTCATGAGAAAACTAATACAAATCCCATTAAATTATTACAAATTGTAACGACTGTTACTTAAAGTAACGCCAAGACATTTAATACATTGTGCGCTAGCATTTTCCAATTAAATGAAAGTCCACAAATAAAATATAATTATTGTCTCATCTTTAATATATAAAATCTTAATTATACCTTTTTTGTAGACATATTTAAAGAATGGAAAAATCTATATTAATTACTGATCTTAGCTGATCTGTTGCATATAAGAGAAAATTAACTATTAATAAATATAACAATGTTTACCCTCACTATCAGTTGTTTAAGTCCTGCAATGTCGAAGGCTAGGATGCAACGCTGTCTGAGTAAAGTCCAACCTTAAACTCCAGACAGCAGTTGCTATATATGGTCATGTCATATGTCACATGTCCCCAGTGTTAACGAAAGCTCCCAAAAGGAGGCGGTCATCTTAATTTCTCCTGCTAGCACTTACCCCTCACTAATTACTTAAAAATCATTATATACTGACCTTTATCGAAGAGGAAACAATGGATATTGATATTTCCACAAGTGTCAGTCACTTTGGAATTTCAACCACTCAAAGCACGCTATTTCCACACACCCATAATGTTTTATTTTCGGCCGCCATATTGTGCCAGAAGCGGTGTTCTTATGTTGATCATTGTTTAGTTCAGATGTTCAGCAAGCTTTTTTGTTAGAAGGTATTATTCATAGGCACAATGGCTGAAGCGATGTGAACGGTACGAAAACGGACATCATTTGAAATTTATACAGTTTCCGAAGCCGAAAACACAATGAGAAATGTTTAAATGGATTCGACTATGCGGATGACCACACTGTTAAAAAGAAACTCATTTATAAACATGAACATGTTTTCAAATAATAATAAAACACACTGCTGATATTTAGCTATATACGAATTACCTAAATATAAATCATTTACATGCCCACGCACGGTCACTGAACACATTTTATTTACGGTTGTATGCTCTGGAACATATGGTTAAGGACCACACTATATCGAGAGAGGAACCCCACTTCAAGGCCTACTATATTTTATTAGCAGTGACATCCCACAGACAGGGTAGTGTATGCCAGTCATGGTGCCCCGGGTAGAACACGAAATGATCCAATGGACTAACTGAGAGTGAAAAAAGACTGTGTGTTGTGTGTGTTTGTGTGTGTGATGCATATGACCAAAATAGGTTCTCAGGTGAAATGAAACTAAACATTTGGGCTATGCATTGTAAATGTTCAACTATTAGAACTAGTTTTGAAAAGGCAGCTTTAAGTCAAGTGAGTCGTTTGTTACATTCTAGTTTGTTATTTTCTTTTTTCTTTGCATTATCAGTTTAAATATACTCATCCAAGCAAACATCAATAAGCAGTTTGTGTGCCGAGTCGTTTTTCCTCGTGCAACGCCAGCATCTCGCATTCACTTTCGGTTGATTTTCGTCGGAAATGTTTCTCTTTATCGTGGATATAGCCTTGGGTAAAATAATTTAAACCTTTCTGTTGAGCTTTTCCGAAAAGGCCCGATCTCTCAGGAAGATATTAAATCGATTCATAATCTGGAATACTTTTTAGATCAGCTACGCCATCTGCTACCGATTCCACCAGTTTGGATGTTAGCTTGTGGTACGTAGTAACAGTAACTAAGGAGGCGTGACTTACGTAGTAATTGTGGAAACATGAATTATTTCTCTGTTCTACCAGAGACAAACTGATACTGGAGTTATTTCCCTTGTTCGTCTAGTTTCGCTCTCTGGAGTTTTAGCTTTTGTCAAAGAAAGATGATAAAACTTACATCAGTCAATAACCAAAGATTTTCTACATCAGAGAGATGATCCATAGCCGAATTAGGCTCAAGTGTAAGCTCTTCTACTTGGCTATTAGTTCTCCATAAAACATCCGAATTTTTTCGCGGTTCTTTGACAAATCGTGATTTCGGATGAACGACTTCGCACGATCGAAATCATAGTTTTCCAGTGCAGAAGAGCTTATATCATGTCCCACCATTTCTGAGTCTATATTCATTTCGGCCATTGCTTAAACACTTTAAATTTGAAAAAAAATAAAGCGTCTACTTATGTTGTCATTTTTTTAAGAAATGGCTGACATCATTTCTTTCTGAGACCAAATACTGGTTTGAAATAAAAGAATAATAACAAGAACAAACAAACAAACAAATAATAATAATAATAATAATAATAAATAATAATAATAATAATAATAATAATTTAATTTTCACACACACACAGACATACACGTACTGTAAGTTGTCAGAATGCTGTAAAATTGATGAACTGAATAATACATTATTTGAAAGATAAATATTTGTTCGTACAGTGTAAATTATTATTATTGTTATTATTATTTCTTTCTTTCTTTTTTTTTTTTTTTTTTTTTGTATTTTTCATTTTCTTTAAAAATCATATAACCAGCAAAATATAAATAAAGCTTTTAAATACATTATTTATGAAATTACTTAGAAACGTTTCCTGCAGGAAGTAATAATTTATTTTTCTTAAAACAAATGTAGAATACATACTGGTAACAATGTCAATGAACTTGCAAAAATTCGTGTTTCCAAATCGATCGGTTGCTTTATATTCTACCGGAGTAAGACCTTTAGTGAAATTATACCCGGGTGGTAGACCTTTGACGATCTCTAGGCTATAGGGTCCGCAGTTTAAAAGCTCATCAATCACCACTGGGTCATATAATACTGTTGCTACGTCAGACTTGAAATTTGTATTCGCATAGAATGTTCCATAGACACAATTGATACATATTCTTTTTGTTCAGTGGCGACACTGGTCGTGGGATGTGTTACTGACATCACCACTTACAACACTGCATGTTTTATATTTATGTGTAACTGTTAGTTTACATGTGCTGATAATTGTGTTTTTATCATAACACATTCTTTTCTGTTCGTTAAAGCGTATCCTTGAGGTTTTCGTGGTTTTCTTCATTGTTTATTTTTTGTGTAGCTAGGTTAGTTCGTTTACCTTTTCATGTCAGTGAATACCTCTACAGTTAGAAAACGAAATGTTTTGAGTATGTCATGTGCTTTTTGTCGAGTTTCAGAATTATTGAAGTATGGTTTATTTCACTTCCAGATATCAGATGAACAATTCTTTGCTTTTTTTCTTCATCTACTTCTCGTTGAGAAGTGTTAAAATCCTTTGTTACATTGCACTGTGAAAAGACAGTTTGAAACAAGATGGAGTTCCAGACATGATGCTGTGCAAGTAATCCACGAAGAGTGTGACAACGTTATTGCAAACCTTCAACACCTGCTGGAAGGAGAATGTTCAAGTGAAACCAAATCTGATGCAGGATCGCTACTGAACTCTATTTAATAGTTCCCGTTTATAACTTTATTAAGTTTTTGGAACCCAGTTTTATCATCAGTGGAGAAAGTTTCAAAACATTTGCATGATCCGAAAATGCGGTTCCACGAAGCTTCTTGGAATTATTCATATCTTGAATTTGAAGAATGAGAAAATTATTCACAGTGCAATACATTTGGCTAATGAATAGTGTGAAAATTGGGGAATACCAATTGCACGAACTTGGATTCAGAAGATGAAAAAGAAAGACAGAAATTAAAAAAGGAATGTTCAGACTTTGCAAATTATTGTGATATTAATGTGGCAGCCAATTAGTTACATGAGGAAATTATTGATTTTGTGATGTTCCTTCGAGGTGGAGGGAATAGAGTCCTGGTGTCAATGAATCGTAATAACTTTTGTCTTCAGAAATGTTTCTTAATCGCAGATTGTTGAAGATATCGTATTTTTAAAGAGGTACATGAAAATTAATTAATTGTAATTGGCCGTAATAATAATAATAATAATAATAATAATAATAATAATAATAATAATAATAATAATAGATGGCTATAGATAGTTTCCTATATATACATACTCAGGTATGAGAGATAAAAATATAAATACTCCAGCTTAAAGTTTTTATCTTTCGCATAGTAAAGCAAATTTCACAGCTGTCTTTACTTCTTAGTTTACCAGGCCATGCGTTTGACATGATAACGTACTGCTACTGGTATAATATCAGTGATATTACACAGACTGTAAAATTATAATTGTAACCCCTTATATAAATGATCATTAAACATTTGATTTGAATAATGGATACATACACACTTAATAGTAAAATGTATTGCAAGAATTTTTATATTTATGTAGGTAGGTTACCTAAAAACCCCTGTGTGTACTATCATGCACAATATATTATGATATACGTATACTATATTGATAATGATTATTATTGTTGTTGCTGCTGCTGCTATTGACGTCGTCATCATGCGTCATTCACATCTTCATCATTGACATTCTTCATCTGATTATTTTTATAGTTTTTTTTTCATTCTTCATCAAGCTTCTTTTTTAATGTTTGTATATATATATATATATATATATATATATATATATATATATATATATATATATATATATATATATATATATATATATATGTATGACACGCTCTAGCATTTGTATACCTAATCAAAGATGTGCAATGATGGTTTTTAATTCTAACAGATTATGCCATAGTATATTTATTTGTTGGTTTGTTTGTCTATTTATTTATTTATTTATTTCAGTATGGCGACACCCTTGGGCGACCAGAATTGGCGACAACCAGTTCGAATTTCTGTTACTGTTTTGTTTTTCTTCGTTCAAACAGATTTATAATCAATATAAAACAGCATGATCCAATTCTATAACTAAGGTTTTTAAAGTTCAACAAGAAAATAAAAAATAAAAAAATCATTAGATGTTCGGCCATTTCGGTCTTATAATATAGACAGGATGTTTTTTAGCCCAAAATCCTACCTCAGTTTTACATTAATTCATCGTTTTTAGGCAACAAGGCAACACCGAACTAAAACGATAAAATTCTTTAACTATCCGTAAAAACAAACAAATTTAATTGAGTTGCCTGTTAATAAAGAAAAAAGAAAACTGTACGGCAGATGTAGAAAACAGTCTTGTTGATTAGCCTTTCTGTCCTTTCGTTTTGTCAGCTAGTCGGACGTAAAGGTTTAACACAGAAACGGCTTTTCGGAATCTCATGACTGGTGTCAGTAAATCGTTCAACTTAAAAAAACGTTTTTTCTTCTTGCTTTTCCGCGGATCATCGGTTGGGAATCTGTTTTCAAAAGTGACATATGTACATGATTATTACTTGAGATAATGCAAAATGTAAATTATAATGATCTTTTCATACTGACGAAAACAGATGAAATTAACTTACTGATTATGTCAGTCTGGTGTAAACACGTCAAGGTATATAAAAAGGCAAATGGAATTGTTAACTCTATGAGCCACTCAAAACTTGTTGATCCGAGTTCATATTAAAAAATGTCAAACTTTCTCTGGCGATGTCTGTGTGAAACAACAACAACAACAACTGCAATAACAATAACAGCAACAACAATAATAACAACAACAACAACAACAACAACAACAATAATAATAATAATAATAATAATAATAATAATACTTCAGCAAGTGAAAGGAAACGTATTTCTGCAAAACTGGAAAAATTGATTATAAATTTATAAAGAAAAAGAATCAGAAAATAAAAAGAAGTAAAACGAACATTTATTATGCGACAGCAGGAGTATACATTTTTTTTAAACTAAAAATATTTCATAGCGCAGTCGGTGCCTGTCGACCAAAATATATCCATACTGAAGTCTTCAGGCCATGACATGATTTAAAATCAGGCCTAATTGTTGCAGAATACACAAAAGGATTTGAAAAACTGTTTATGTATGATGAATAAAGAATATCCCAAATTATATGTTATATCGGAACCGGTGAAATGTTTTTTTAAATACTTAATATTCGATTTCTTCTGCAGAAAATACCACGTTTGAAGAACTCCAGAAATACCTAAATTTCTTTAAAGTAAGACGTAGGAATAAAACAATGGTAATTATACAGACACTATAAAGATAATTATGTATAAAGAAAAAGTATATTTGTAGTTCTAGAATATTTAAGAAGCAATGGTTTGTTTAACGACGCATTCGTTTCAGTTTTAATACACATTTATATGTCGTTATTTCATGCGAAATTAATGAACAGAGGAAAAGCATGACTCATTAATTGCAGCAACTATATATAAATAATTATTTAAACAATAAAAGTCTCAAGATTTGATTTAAAAAACAAAATACGAGTGTTGTTTCTCCAATAACGAAGTAAATGGACTAATTTTGAAAGTTTGCTATGGAGAGATCACATTAAAGTATTCTGTGTTTCTTAAAACAATTATCCAAAGTAAACGATTTATTTATTTATTTATTTATTTATTTATTTATCTTTTTTGTCATGTTAACTGCTACTATCTAAGAAAAGAAAATGGCTGCTTGCATTGACACCTGGGATAGGTCGTTCCCGCACAAACCCGCAAATAAAACTATATCACAATAATATGCGTTTAATTCTGTTCAAAAGAAATAAAAGACACAGACTCCACCCTTTGTTAACTTTCTTATGTAGCCTTTAAGTGTGTAACTGTTTAGTTCTTAAAAGAGAATGCATCTAATATGCAGTACCTGTTAAGAAATTAATTAAAATATATTTATCTTCCATTTTCTTAAAGTTTTCTTATGCAATAATTGTACTAAAATGGCATCCAGGGAGGAATATTAGAAAAGAAAATAATTGTCTTTTAGAATAAAATAAATTAGTATAAACATTAATTAAAATGTCTTTGAAAATAATTGTAATTAATTCGGTTTAATTACATCGTAAAAATAAATTAAATGCTTTCTTAGTGTTTATATTTTATAAATATTTATAATCATTTTAGTCTTACATATTAATGAATTAATGTTTTGAATATTCCGCCTCCCGTTATTACCTAGATATTTTATAAACTGAGGTGTACACGACATGTGTGACATAAACTGCAAGTTGCTAGACACGAAGAAACATATTTGGTGGTAGTGCAGTGCTTGGAGTCTGTTCAGTGAAAATATTTGTGGAACAATGGCAGAGGTTTGTATCATTATTAAATTTTCATTCAAAATATTATAGCGTTATTCTCCTTTTGTCATGAATTAATAAAAATAAAACCTATTTATATACTTCCATCTATAAGTCTGTCATTATGTTTTATTTGTAGGTATCTGGAAAATTTGTTGTTTTTGTTATCATCTATTTACTTTGTCTGACGTTATCATCGAATGTCCCAATAAACACTGATTGTAAGCGATGTGGAACAAACGAAACGACGTAAGTATTATGTTGAATATAACAATTCTTTACTGAGTATTTAGTGCTTCGTTCATAATGATTATAAATATTATTTTTACAAAATATTTGGTAACAGCCATTACACTCGTTTACTGGTGTCGTAACGTCCACGTGTACAGTGTCTATTGAAAGTTATATTTTTCTGACAACACTAGAAGAAACTGTTGAGCAAACGACTCCGCCTGTATGACTTCATCTCATTACTATAGAACAATGCGCAGCCCATTTGTGTTAAACTGAACTGTTTTGTTCTTATACTCTCTAATTAAATTATTAAAAACATATTATTAAAATACAAAGTAGAAATAAAACACAGTATTCAGAATAAATTCATACTATTCTTTTTGTATCACCAAACAAAAAAAAACAAAATTATTTGTTTCAGATGTCCGCCTGGTTGTTTAGACTACAACATGACTATTACACAGACAAACTACACACGGTAGAGCAATTTACTTTTCAAATAATTGATTTATTTGTGTGTGTGTGAGTCTGAGAGAGAGAGAGAGAGAGAGAGAGAGAGAGAGAGAGAGAGAGAGAGAGAGAGAGAGAGAGAGAGAGAGAGAGAGAGAGAGAGAGAGAGAGAGAGAGAGAGAGAGAGAGAGAGAGAGAGAGAGAGCTAATGGAATAGTAATTCCAAATTTATTTTTCGGTTTCAGATTTCACAGAAAAAAAAGAGGTAAGCGTATAAAAGGAGATTTTTGATGACATATACATTTTTTTATTATCCTCGTATTTTATTTCAGACTAAGCAGATAAAGCTGATTGATGAAATATTTATTACAACTCACACAGTTTTCTTTTTTACAGTAGGCCCACATCCGTTCATGTATTGTTCACATACAAACACAATCACACACCCGCAAACCAAGAAAACAAAAAAGAACATCAACAACAAATCAAACAATCAAACATTTCCTCTGAGTTATATATATACGTGTATAGGTTTTGTATGTATATATGTATGTGTGTGTGTAGTGTATGATTTTGAGTATTGTTCATCTTATGCACATCTGATTAGACTCTGTACTTAGACAATATTCGGGAACGTACTGGCGCAGGAGGACAAAGTCCAATCACGACCTCACAAACCCGTCAGATGCCGCTGACGAGACTCGAACGTATGGCACCCATTCTCCCGCACTCCGAATGCGGACGATGTTACTGTTCGGCCATCGAGACGAACTTTAGAAAAAGGTTGCTCAATAGCCGAGGGTACTTATCGCTTCCCACGAAGCACGCCGTTCTTTGTCTGTATCTATGTATATAGTATGTATATATGAATATATGTAAATATATGTATAGGTAGCTATTTTTTTCTACACATGTTTGTATATGTCTGTTTGCATATACAAGTGCATCTGTGTATGTATATGTTAGCATAACGTAGCAATAGAAGATTTATTCTCGGCGTTGTTATTTTAGCTTATTTGCCGGAGTTCCCAGACATCAGCTTTGTTAACTGTCCTGTTGGTGGTGCCTACGCCTGTCCTATCCGAGGCACAAAGGTAGGCATTGTTAAGTGGGATCCCCTGAAGGTGGTGTCCAGCAAACACGATAATGTGAAAATATAAACAAATTATGGGCTTGCCTCCCTGGAGATTATTTCCTTTAGGTTTTACAAGGATTGGATACATGGCGGAACATCCATCTGGCGCTAGAGCTTACTGCTACTTTCGAGCCTACGTGACAAGTATGTCTTTGTGTTTCTGTATATGTGCATACATACACATATATACAACATACATGCATGGATACATATACAGCCATATATCTTGTTTATTAATGTGTTTGTGGGGTGTGTGTGTGTGTGTTTTGTGTGATACGTCTCAAGTATTGATATATGAGAAACAGTTTTGCTGTGTATATGCATGTTTCTGTGTATGTTTGTGGTGCACCTGTGTATTCTTTATGTTTGTGCTTAAGCCTGTATATATATATAATTTATGTATGTGTGTGGTATGCTTGTGTATATGTGTCTTCCTCTAATTTTGCTTGAAAATAACTTGATGAAAACAAACTGGGGCAATAATTGTTATATATTCGTTAACGAGTGTTCCATTATGAATTGTTTGGTGCAAAAATCATGGTAATAGATAGGTTAACAGAAACTGGAAGAAATGTTTGCCAAGTGTGGTAGGTTTTAAAAATACACACTTAATAACGGGTATTACCACCTCTTGAATTGACCACTGCAGTGCACAGAATTGACCAAAGTGTTGAATTCTGCCTGTGGAATATTGTTCCATTCCTGAATGATCACTTGACGAAGTTCGTTGACGTAGTTCGTTGACGTTAGACGGTGTATTGGGACGACGCCTCGTTCGTCTTTCCAGACTGTCCCAGATATGCTCAATGGAGTTAACATCGGGAATTTTAGCTGGCCAGTCATCAATGTTATTTGTCCTAAGAACATTTACACTGTCTCTAGCTGTATGAGAGGTGGCATTATCATGCTGAAAAATCGAGATGTTGCTATGGAACAGAGGAATGACAGCCAGGACGCCATCGCGATAACGTTGAGCATTTAAATCGCCATCAATGAGAAGAAGTGGTGAACTATTACCACGGGCAGTGACTGCTCGCACCTTGACAGAACCCCCACCCCCGAAACGATCTCGTTCAAGAACACAACAGTCAGCATAACGTTCATTTCTCCCACGGCAGACGCGCACCCTGCCATCATCACGTTGTAAAGAAAATCTGGATTCACCCGAAAAAAGAACGGTATTCCAGCGTCGCCGTATACAACGAGTGTTTTTCCCAATTAAGACGATTTAGACGATGACGTTACGTTAAAACGTATCCGACGTAAGCACGTCGTCCATATAAACCGTCCTCTCGTAGACGATTACGGACAGTTTGCCCGCTGATTCGGTTATTACGAAGCCCAGGTGTGTTAGCAGCAGTAGCAGTGGCAGTTTGGAGTCGATTGCGCAAAGGCCTGTTCTGACACAGCGATCTTCACCATGCGTTGTAACAGGCGGACGTCCACGACGTGACAGGTTGCTGTGCTTCCTGTCGTTTGAAATCTTACGCGAAGATTTGGTGTCTCTCCACTACAACACAACCAGGCCTTGCAACGTCTTCTGTCGACACACCAGCACCAAGCATGCCAATCGCCCGTTCACGTAAATATTAGGTATTCTTAGCATATTACAATACAAAAAAAGTTTTTTTTTTTTTTTTTTTTTTTTGCAAATTGTTTGCCGTCTTCGTTCACTTGACAACTGAAATTAACTGAAATACAATTAATCCGTTCCAGCCCCTAAAAAAACACCCCATTTCTTTTTATTTATTTATTTTTCTTGTTTTTTTTTTTTTTTTTTTTTTTTTTTTTTTTAACGTGCTCATAAATAAGAAAAATGTATTTGTAAATGATAAAATAAAAGAGAATAAAATAAACAAATAAATTGGTTTTGTAAAGTGTATTTATCTTGGAGATCAGACAAATTAGTTTAATGCCTTGGGCTGAAGATACAGCCTTTTATCGACTTCTGCTTCACTGTGGTACGTATCGTAGAAGTCCCACGCTTCTACTGCCTAGCCAAGTGTACTACACGCACACCTCGCTCATGTTTTTCTAGCATTTCAAGCTTTAATTCAATAGACGTTATCCGCTTATCCGCTTCTTGTTCTCAGCATTGTCCTTTGCACTCACCGTCTTAGGATCCATGGTCAGAAAAAGAAGTTTGCAAAATACTGCACAAAACGCGAATGTTGTATTGTGCTGTTCATAACTCGGGCTCTTTAGCTTCCAACTCAAACCAAAAAGTAACCGGGCGAATGCTCGTAAGTCGGAAAACTCGTAAGTTGGTGCACTCCTAAGTGGATTTATATATGTAATTAGGGTTTGTATGTGTATCTGTTCGTATATATATATATATCTACACACACACACACACACACACACACACACACACACACACATATATATATATATATGTATATATATATAATTGATCTGTTTGCTTGTGTGTTTGCGTGTCTACACAGAGCAAAGAAATGATAATAGAAATTGTCAGAGTCTATATTTCTTTGAATTCTGGCAACAGACTTCATTTATTTACTTATTTGCTTTTTCTCATAGAAACCTTTAAACCGACTTTTAAGGAGTGTATAGACGGAATATTCTACTGAAAATACAAATTTCATGTCTGACGTAGCCACAGTATTATATCACCCAGTGGTGATTGATGAGCTTTTAAATTGCGGACCCTATAGCCTAGAGATCGTCAAAGGTCTGCCAGCTGGGTATAATTTCACTAAAGGTCTTACTCCGGTAGAATATAAAGCAACCGACCGGTTTGGAAATACGAATTTCTGCAAGTTCATTGTCAATGTTACCAGTATGTATTTTATATTTATTTTAAGAACAAATAATTATTACTGTGTGCAGAGGAATGTTTCTAAGTAATTTCATGAATTACGTATTTAAAAACTTTGTTTTTGTTTTGCTGTAATGTGGTTTTTAAAGAAAAAATATAAAAAACAAAAAACATTTAAATTTTGATATTTTTCTTATACTTAAGAGCATTTCGAATTTACTTTTATTATTATTATTATTATTATTATTATTATTATTATTATTATTATTATTATTATTATTATTATTATTATTATTGCAGCAGCGCTATACTGCGACAGCCCTAAGTTTAGTGATAGGTTTGTTATAATACACTGTCGTGATGGTTACAGTGTGGGGTGCTGGTGCGATCTGACGTGCAAATTCCAGTTCAAACTGAAAGGAGCCGATCATATTCAGTGTCGAAGAATGGAAGTAAAAAGTCGGATACCTCAACGACCAAGAGCATTCTGGAGCCGTGGCAAAACACAGATTGAACCCACGTGTGCAGGTAGGTAACAGGCGAGGTTATAGTGATCTTGAAGGAAATTTTACTTAGTGACTTACAATATAGAATGATTAATGATGAAAAAACGTTTATACAGAACTTTAAACAATTTTACTTATTAACGTAGAGTATACAATGATTAATTTTTGTTAACCAGCTTTCATACAGTTCTGAGTTTAATTTTATTTGGTGCAAATCTCGTAATGTTCTAACATATCCGTATGATCATCATTCAGGGTTGTCGAAAATCCGTTTTGAAAAGTGTCCTGAACGAGCTATTAGAATGAACACGATTAATGGCAGAAAGGTTCGTGTTACATGGCCGGATGTGCAGGCCAGAGCTGACGTGGGAGATATAACTGTTACTGAACTGGAAGGACCCAAACCAGGATCGTTAATGGGAGTCGGCACAATGTCGATTAAATACATGGCCCACAGTGAACTGAATGAAACTCTGTTCTGCAACTTCACAGTCGTTATTAATGGTAATATACATATATTTGATTTGATTTTATTGAGTTATTTTATTTATTTATTTATTTATTTATTTATTTATTTATTTATTTATTTATTTATTTTTATATTTATTATTGTTGTTTTTTTCTTTATTATTATTTTTATGTTTCATTTTTCATCATTATTATTTTTTCCTTCTGTCTTAAGAATAACGAAATGACAAAGTTAAGAATGTTTGTTCGGTACTAATGACATTTAGGGTTGCCTTTAATCTTGCATAAAATATTTGCCAAGTACCCTATGATATCACGACTCCAGTCATAAAAGTGGATCAGCTCAGTTCACGTCGTTTCTATCACTAACAGCATTACTGCTATACTTTATGATGACAAGTCGCCCAAAACAAATAAATTAATAACCGCTACATGAACACTGTAAGCATCAGAAAATAATTCATGAAATATCGATGGATACTTTTTAAGTGAAGCTGTTTGTGAGTGAGATAGGCAAAAAGTATATCATTAAATATATATTTTGTGATGCTTAGTTATTACTGGATTGTTTTGGGCGATCTACCGTCATTAATAACAAAGTAAGAAAAACGTAATGCTATATATCCATCTATCTATCTATCTATCTATCTCTCTCTCTCTCTCTCTCTCTCTCTCTCTCTCTCTCTCTCTCTCTCTCTCTCTCTCTCTCTCTCTCTCTCTCTCTCTCTCTCTCTCTCTCTCTCTCTCTATATATATATATATATATATATATATATATATATATTTTATTCCTGATTATATAATATGTATATTTAATATATATCAGGAATTCGACTGTTATTTATAAATTGCCCAGAAAAGAATCTTACTGCAGAAAATGAAGATAAAAGCTTTTCGGCAGTAGTTACTTGGCCAGAAATAAAGATTGACACAAACTCAAAAGACATCACACTACGTCAAACAGAGGGACCCCCTTCTGGTTCGGAATTCTCTGGAAATACAACCATCGAGTACAAGGCGCATGACTTAAGCGGAAACTCTATTACTTGTAGATTCTTTGTAAATATCCACTGTAAGTATGATAGCTGTGATTTCTTATGTGCTCTCTCTAAACATTTCAGGGATAAGGTATAAAATTTGGTTCAGTATAAATAACGATATTAATTATGAAGCAGCATGTTATAGATTAGAAGAGAGTAATTCAGATAATTTATCAATTATCATCATCATCACATTATTATCATCATTATTATCATCTCACGATCGTCACTCTCACCATCATCATGACATTATCATTATCAACATCATCATTTTATTGTTATCATCATGACATCATCATCATCCTCGTCGTCATTATCATCTTCATCATACATCATTAGGATATATGTGGATGAAACCATCAAACCTAGACTGAATAGACATCATATGTGTTATGCAGACACTGAGAAGGTGTATATATTGTTGCTAAAGGATAAGAGTGCTTCCTAGAGTTTCTACACCACAGCTATACGGAGTCTTTACCTCTCTGATAACCGTTAATATTTATTACTATAATCATCATCATCAACATCGTCATCATCATCATTACTATTATGATTATTATTATTATTATATTGTTACTATTGAAGCTTTTGTAGGTTATTTATTCATTCACTCATTTATATTTATCTCATACAGTGGTGCAGTGCAGCAAACCTAAATTTGTTACGAATAACATGATGATTATTTGTGACATGAAGCACGTCATAGGCTCACACTGTACCATGCGCTGCTTTGAATCGTATCCTATAGTCGGTACCAAGGCGGCAAACTGTGTTAACAAAGGTTCTAAGACAGATCGTAAACTTGAATGGGTGTTGGAAGGAGAGGAAACTCCTGAATGTCCAGGTACATATATTAAAGACAGATATTTTTGATCAAACTGTACTGTTAGTGTCGAAAACTGGTTATAATCTAATAGTGAACTTACTATAATATTATGAACAGTGAACTGTTACCGGAATATTTTCCTTTTATTATTGTTTTTAAACCATGATCCTGAATGGACAAAATAATCTACATCTCTGAGGTCTGCGTCCTAGTTAGCCTTATGGCTTCACCGGTCCTGTATGCATGTATGTGAATGCATGTATGTATGTATGTATGTATGTATGTATGTATAGGTATGTATTAATTTATGTATTATGTATATCTATATATATTATTGTATGTATATATGTGTGCCTGTGCATATTTTATGTAGGTATGTATATAGTAAATGTATACTTGTGTGCACGTTTGGGTGTATATATATGTATCAAGGAATGAATATTCTGTTCTCTGACTACATATCTACATTGATAGATAGATTAAATAGACAGACAGATAGATAGATAGATAGATAGATAGATAGATAGATAGATAGATAGATAGATAGATAGATAGATAGATAGATTCACATACACACGAACAGACATAATACACACTATATATTTTTCAGTACCTCACTGCGAACCCCTTTTAGCACCACACAATGGAGCTCTGATATGTCTCGCTAAGACTGTATGCATGGCTTTCTGCAACCAGCAATATGACATGGAACAAACGGACATAGGTGCGTTAGGTATGGTAAAATGTCCATATCTAATGTTTAGTTGGACTCCTGAAGGCGCCGGTGACTGTAGCCGTGAGTTGACACTTATATTAACAAGAGAAATAATATAAATATGTTCTGTGTACTTTCAAACTGCTACCAAAACTATTATTACTATTACCACTACTACTGCAATTGCTACTTCTGTTATTACTATTACTACTACTATCACTACAACTACTAGTACAGCTTTTAATGCTACTTCTTCAACTAATGCTATCACTAATTCAATACTGCTAGTACTAGTATACAGCTTCGGCTGCTACTTAGTAATTTCTGCTGCTACTTACTAGTTTCTACTATTGCTATTTATTCATTTCTACTGCAACTGGTACCATTACTACTACTACTATGATCTATTCTCCACAGAGGTGAGGGATAAACCAGAGAGCGGGCCTGGATTTTTTCGAGGGTCGTGTCACGATCCTTTAGAGGCAAAAAAGCTGAAGTTAAGAGGAGTGGCTGAGTTTTGCAAGTCACTCGTGTGGGCATCTGACTGTCCTTGGACTGCAGAAGATATAGAAATGAGCTGTGGCATGGACCCATAAATTCTAAGTTCAGCTAGGACAACAAAAAAGATAGAAACAAAAATAAAAAAGCAAATAGACAATGACTGGTAGTTCGAGTTCGCTGCCTTCCGTCTATGATCATTTTACTATTATTATTATTATTATTATTATTATTATTATTATTTAAAAAAAAAATAAATAAAACAGACATGAATAAAGTGGATAAAAAACATAACTTGTGGTTTGCTTGATATTTGCATACGATAAGAAGTGTAAGAAGAAATGTACAGTAGCAGTCATGGGTGTTGAAAGCAGAAGGGTTCAGTGGGAACAACTTCCATCTCGACTTGAAATTCTTTAATCAAAATATGAACCGCTAAATCTACAAGTCTTTTTCTTGTTTTCTTTTCTTTTTTGCAGTGTCAAAAGTTTTGTATGAAAGCAGAATACAAAATAATTTGTTTTTCTTAAAATAAAAAATATAAATTGCTCTCTCTTCTGTAAAACGTATATAAAATGCTAAATGCTAAAGTTTTGTATGAAAGCAGAATACAAGGTTTAGATGAAAATAATTTCTCTCTCTCTCTCTCTCTCTCTCTCTCTCTCTCTCTCTCTCTCTCTCTCTCTCTCTCTCTCTCTCTCTCTCTCTCTCTCTCTCACACACACACACACACACACACACACACACCGACAGTTGCGTGGTTGTTGTTTTGTTACTGTCATTTTATTTTTGATGATGTTATTGTGTTCGATCTATTAAATCCATTACTGATGAAGATTTTAACTAGAATATCGTTACAGAAAAATCAGGGCTTTACACTCCATTCATATGAACGATAATTCAGTATTGACGAGTCCGATATACACGAGCCTGTCTGTACAGAAATTTGAATTAAAACTAATTAAAACTTATTTACTTGTTAATTATAATTCTGGCACACATTCTTAGATGCTGACTGGTTGTAGCATTTTATTTCATAAGTTTGACTGATTACAGTTTTATATTAGGTTATCTAAATTAAAACCGGTATACGTCTCAACAAATTAGATATTAAATAAGAAAGAAAACAGAAAGGAAACTCAATATAACACAATTTGGCAATGTTATCAGTACATATATAATAAGTTTCAACAGATGTTAACAAAAAAGAAATGAAATAAAAAATAATCATTTACACTATACGACCAAATGTTTATTTTTCAAATAATGGAATTATTCAGTTTATAAATTTTACAACTTCTTGACAACTAACATGTGTGAGTCTATGCATGTAAAAACATTTGTGTGTGTCTGTGTCTATGTATTTGCATGTGTTTGTGTGCGTGTGTGTGTGCATGTGTGTATGTCTGCATGTGTGAGTGTCTCTATATGTGTGTATGAAAATGAAACTATTATTATTATTATTATTATTATTATTTATTTTATTTTTATTTATTTATTTATTTATTTATTTATTTATTTATTTATTTTTGTTGCTGTTGTTGTTGTTGTGATTATTTTGTTTCAAACCATTGCTTTGGCCGCAGGAAGCAAAGACGTCATCGCATTGTTTAATAAACATCAACCAAAAAACGTCAACATAAGTAGACGGTTTATTTTTTTAAAGTTCAGTGTGCTTAAGCAATGGCTGAAATGAATATCGACTCCGAAATGGTGGGATATGATGTAAGTGCTTCTGCACTGGAAAACTATGATTTGGATGGTGCGAAGTCAAGAAAACGCCAAAAATTCTTGGTTCGTATTTATAGTTTTATACAGCATTCAGAATTTAAATCATTTTATTGGAATCTGTTTATCAATGTGTTTATACTGATACACGCAAAATGAACTATTTTAGTTTGTTAGTTGGAACATAGAATTTGTTTTAAATTTGACTAAAGGGCTGGGTGCGAACAGAACGACTAATTTTCTTTCCCACGAAAACTGCGTTTTGAACACACTATCACGTTCCGACCGCTAATTGGTTGATGCCAATCCAATCAGTTTGGTTTCTGCAGCTTTCGAGAGAGAGAGGGAAACAAAAAATATCATGCAAACTGTGTATTTAGTTTGAAATTGAACAACAATTAATTATTATAAAAAACAGACATAATGTTTTACCGTAGTCTAAATTATAAAACTTTTAATTTCGAATTTTGTTAAATATTATGTAATAATATAATGTAATACAATACAATATAATATAATATAATATAATATAATATAATATAATATAATATAATATGATATGATATGATATGATACTATATGATATTAACTGAGTATACAAATTGATCTAATTACGTTCTCAGAGTAAAAGCTGAAATAGAACGAATGCAACAGGTCAATTATTTGTTATTTAATTGCTTAAAATGTGTAACAGACGTTGTGTGATGAGGACTTCAGACAGATTTTACTGGTGAGTTTTTGTTCCCTCAAATGTTACAGGTGATGAAGGTTGGTATGTAAATGTTGAAACATTCTGATTGTAAACGCTACAGGTGATGAAGGCTGATATGTAAATGTTGAAACATTCTGATTGTAAATGTTACAGGTGATGAAGGCTGATATGTAAATGTTGAAACATTCTGATTGTAAATGCTACAGGTGATGAAGGTTGATATGTAAATGTTGAAACATTCTGATTGTAAACGCTACAGGTGATGAAGGCTGATATGTAAATGTTGAAACATTCTGATTGTAAATGCTACAGGTGATGAAGGCTGATATGTAAATGTTGAAACATTCTGATTGTAAATGCTACAGGTGATGAAGGCTGATATGTAAATGTTGAAACATTCTGATTGTAAATGCTACAGGTGATGAAGACTGATATGTAAATGTTGAAACATTGTCACTGAGTGTGTAAACGTTACAGATGTTTATATTTTTCAATACAATTCTGAATTTAAAAAGGTGCATCTCTGTATATATATACATACATATATATAAATACATATATGTATATATATATATATATATACATATATATATATATACATACATACATATATATATATATATATATATATGTGTGTATGTGTGTGTGTGTGTGTATATGTATACGTTTGCATAACGTAGCATTAGAATATTTATTCTGGACATCGTTATTTTAGCTTCTTTGCCGGAGTTTCCAGACATCAGCTTTGTTAACTGTCCTGTTGGTGGTGCCTACGCCTGTCCTATCCGAGGCACAAAGGTAGGCATTGTTAAATGGGATCCGCTGAAGGTGGTGTCCAGCAAACACGATAATGTGAAAATAAAACAGATTATGGGCTTGCCTCCCTGGAGATTATTTCCTTTAGGTTTTACAAGGATTGGATTCTTGGCTGAACATCCGTCTGGCTCTAGAGCTTACTGCAACTTTCGAGCCTGAGTGACAAGCACAACTACATAAATATAGAGGTATACATATATTTTTTCATGTATATACGTATAAGTGTGTGTGAGAATGTGTTTGTGACTGTGTCTGAAACATCTTTAGTATTGATGTATGAGAAACAGATGTGCTGTATGTATCCATGTCTGTATATTTTTGTGATGCATATGTGTAATATATGTTTGTGCATATGCATGTGTATATATCATTTATGTACGTGTGTCCGTGTGCTTGTGATATCTGTATATATGCTTGTGTGTAGATATGTCTTGTGTATGCCTCTGTGTGTATGTGTGTTTGCATGTGTGTGTGTGTGTTTTCTATACAGATCAAACAAATGATAATGGAAACCATCAGAGTCTACATTTGTTTGAATTTGTATCAGATTTCATTTATTTACTTATTTGCTTTTTCGCGTAGGAACCTTTAAACCGTCTTTTAAGGAGTGTAGAGACGGAACATTCTATGCGAATACAAACTTCATGTCTGACGTAGCCACAGTATTATATGACCTAGTGGTGACTGATGAGCTTTTAAACTGCGGACCTTAGAGCCTAGAGATCGTGAAAGGTCTGCTACCAGGGTATAATTTTATTAAGGTCTTACTCCGGAAGAATGTAAAGCAACCGACCGGTTTGGAAATACGAATTTCTACAAGTTCATTGTCAATGTTACCAGTATGCATTCTATATTTATTTTAAGAAAAAAATAATTATTACTGTGTGCAGAGGAATGTTTCTAAGTAATTTCATGTATAACGTATTTAAAATCTTTTTTTATGTTTCACTGGTAATGTGTTTTTTAAAGAAGAAGAATAAAAAACAACCCAGAAAACAGTTAATTTTTTATATTGTATCTTTTGCTTCAGTGAATTTCGAGTTTACTACTACTACTACTACTACTACTACTACTACTACTACTATTATTATTATTATTATTATTATTATTATTATTATTATTATTATTATTATTATTATTATTTCAGCACTATACTGCAACAGACCAAAGTTTAATGATAGGTTTGTTATAATACGTTGTCGTGATGGTTACACTGTGGGGTGCTGGTGCGACCTCACATGCAAATTCCATTTCAAACTGAAAGGAGCCGATCATATTCAGTGTCGAAGTATGGAAGTCAAAAGTCGGGACCCACCTGTGCAGATAGGGATGAAAAAAGTTTACAGTGAATTTTAAGACAATTTTACTTATTGACGTAGAGTATGCAATGATTAATTTTTGTAAACTAAATTTCCTACAGTTCTGAATTTAATGTCTTTGGGTGTAAATCTTGTATTGTTTTAATATATCCGTATCATCATCATTCAGGATTGTCGAAGGTCCGTTTTGAAAAGTGTCCTGAACGAACAATTAGAATGAACACGATTGAGGGCAGAAAAGTTCGTGTTGCATGGCCGAATGTGGATGCCAGAGCTGACGTGGGAGATATAACTCTTACTCAACTGAAGGACCCAAACCAGGAACGTTAACGGGCTTCGGCACAATGTCGATTAAATACATGGCCCACAGTGAGCTGAATGAAACTCTGTTCTGCAACTTCACAATCATTATTAGCGGTAATATACATATATTTTATTTTATTTTTTTATTTTATTTTTTTTTTTTTTTTTTTTTATTTATTTATTTATTTATTTATTTATTTATTTATTTATTTATTTATTTATTGTTGTTGTTGTTGTTGTTGTTGTTATTGTTGTTGCCGTTATTATTGTTATTTTTATCTTATTTTTTTTTTTTCGTTCCATCTTAAAAATAACTAAATGACAAAGTTAAGAATGTTGTTTCGGTGCTCATGACTTGTCATATTCAAGGTTGCCTTTAAAGTTGTCAAAAAAAAAAAAAAAAAAAAATCACGATCTATATGAATATTTTAAGCTGTTTGTGAGTGAGATATGCATGAAGTATATCATTATATATATCTTTGGTGATGCTTAGTTATTACTGGATTGTTTTGGGCGATCAACTGTCACTAAAAACACAGTAAGAAAAATGTAATACTGTCCATCCATCCATATATATATATATATATATATATATATATATATAAAAGACAGTCGAATTCCTGATAAGTATTAAACACACATTCTTTATACTATGGAGTAATATATATATATATATATATATATATATATATATATATATATATATATATATATATATATATATATATGATTATAAAGTATGTATATTTAATATGTATATTTAATATTTATCAGGAATTCGATTGTCATTTATAAGAAGAATCTGACTGCAGAAAATTAAGACAAACGATTTTCGGTAGTAGTTACTTGGCCAGAAATAAAAATTGACACAAACTCAAAAGACATCACACTAAGTCAAACAGAGGGACCCCCTTCTGGTTCGAAATTTTCTGGAACTACAACCATCGTGTACCGGGCGAAAGACTTGAGCGGAAACTCTATTTCTTGTAAATTGTTTGTAACAATCATTACATAATCATGATCATCATCGTCGTCATCATCATTATCATGCATTATTATGATATATATCGATGAATCCATGAACCCTAGACTGAATTAAACATATGTGTTATGCTGACACTGAGAAGGTGTATTTATTGTTGCTAAAGTACAAGAGTACTTCATAGCGTTTCTACTCCACAAATACAATCAATGTTTACCTCTATAATAAACGTTAGTATTTATTACTGTCATCATCATCATCATCGTCATTATTATTATTATTATTATTATTATTATTATTATTATTATTATTATTATTATTATTATTATATCGTCATTGTTGATGCTTTTGTAGGTTATCTATTCATTCACTGATTTATATTTATCTCATACAGTGGTGGAGTGCAGAAAACCTAAATTAGTTACGTCTAACATGATGTTTATTCGTGACCGGAAATACGTCGTAGGCTCACACTGTACCATGCGCTGCTTTGAATCGTATCCTATAGTCGGTACCAAGGCGGCAAAGTGTGTTAACAAAGGTTCTAAGACAGATCGTAAACTTGAATGGGTGTTGAAAGGAGAGGAAACTCCTCAATGTCCAGGTACATATATTAAATATCTATTTCGAATTGTGAATGGCTATTTCTACTTGATCTGTATATATAATTGTAAAGGGATACTTTCTTATTTATGTATTTATGTATGTATGCAGGTCCAGTGCGGGACTATTTTGTGCCCCAATAATAAATAAATAAATGATAATTGATAATTGATAATTGTACTGTTAGTGTCGAAAACAACCTGCTTATAATCTGACAGAGAATTGATTTAAAAGTATTAAGAACTTATTGTTTTAAAACCATGATCCTTAATGGACAAAATAATGCACATCTCTGAGGTCCGCGTTCTAGTTAGACTTATGGCTTCGCCTGTTCTGTATATATGTGTATGTGCATGTATGTATGTATATGTATATGTATGTATTATGTATGTATGTTTATATTTTGTATGTCTGTATATATCATGAACATATATATATATATAATTTAATTTATTTAATTATATATTTATATAAATCTATGTAAGGATGCACGTTTGGATGTGTATATTTATTTATATATGTATGTGTGTATGTATGTATGTAAATATAAATACAGACAGACAGACACACACACACACACAATATGTATTTCAGGACCTATGTACCAGGACCTTCCACCCACACACAATGGAGCTCTGATATGTCTCGCTAAGAGAGTCTGCATGGCTTTCTGCAACCACCAATATGACAAGGAACAAACGGACATAGATTCGTTACGTATGGTAAAATGTCCATATCTAAAATATAGTTGGACTCCTGAAAACAGCGGTGACTGTAGCCGTGAGTTGACACTTATATTATATTAACAAGAGAAATAATATAAATATGTTCTGTGTACTTTCAAACTGCTACCAAAACTATTATTACTATTAGCACTACAAGTGCTACTTCTATTATTATCTACTTACTACCACTACCACTGCTAGTACAGTGCTACTTCTTCAACTACTTCTTCTTACTCTATTTTTACCACTACTACTACTAATACTAGCTCAATCTGCTGTTTATTGATTTATACTACTACTACTATGATCAATTCTCTAGAGTGTTGGGGGATAACGCAGAAATTTTGTAAAAGCAAAGAGAAGTGGCCGAGTTCTGCAGGTCAGTCGTGTGGGCATCTCATTGTCCTTGGACTGAATCAGATATCGAAATGACCTCTGACATTGACCCGTAAATTCTGAGTTCAGTTAGGAAAATAAAAGAAAACAGTAAAAAAAAAAAAAAAAAAAAAAAAAAAACATATGAACAATGACTGGTAGTCCGCTCGCGGCAGAAGTCAAAAACTTGAAATCACTGAAATTTATTATTATTATTTATTTATTTATTAAATAAATAAATAAAACATTCTTTAAAAGTAATCTTTAACAAAAACAATTAACTTCAGCAGGGGTTCTGTTGTCTTTTGTAGAGCACATCGACCTCTAGGTAATACCAGATTAATGGGTGTCAGTTCATGTTTGTCTAGTTCTGATACACGGACAACAGCCACTCTAAAACCAATACCATACTAATCTGTCTGTAATCATTTCTACCTCTTATGTTAACTAGAACTAATTACATTGTATAAAACTCTCTATAAAAATCCTTTATGCATACTCAAGACATTAATAATAATTAAACCATAAGCACATTAAATACATGTATACATGCACTTCCTGAAATTGTTATTGATACTTGGTTATCTTGATAACATAAATATATCACTCAGACATTCAAAGAAAAGAATAACTTTTTTGATAAAAACACAATTACTAGCACATGTAAACTAAGAGTTACACATAAATATAAGACATGCAGTATTGTAAGTAGTGACGTCAGTAACACTCATCCCACATGACCAGTGTCGCCACCTGAACAGAAATAATACGTATCAGCTGTGTTAACTGAAGAAAAAAAATCAGTTTATTAATCATGTTTATTTTTAAATATATTTTCATGAGAAAACTAATACAAATCCCATTAATTTATTACAAATTGTGACCACTGTTACTTAAAGTAATGCCAACACATTTAATACATTGTGCGCTAGCATATTCAAATTAAATTAAAGTCCACTAGTAAAATATAATTATTGTCTCATCTTTAATATGTAATATTTTAATTATCCCTTTTCAGTAGACATATTAAAATGAAAGCAGCAAATCTAAATTAATTACTGATCTTAGCAGATCTGTAGCACATAAGTGAAAATTAACTGTTAATCAAATATAAAAATGCTTACCTTCACTAGCAATTGTTTAAGGTCCTGCAATGTCAAAGGCCACAGTTCAAAGATCTCTGAGAATGTTCCCATTAAATTCCAGACAGCAGTTGCCATATATGGTCATGTCACGTGACTATACAGTCCCAAGTGCTAACGAAACCTCTTAATCTATCTTGCTAGCAATTGCTCACCATTAATTACTTTATAACATTATATACTGGCCTTTATACAATAAGAAGCAATGGCTATTATTTCTATATTATAGTAAATACTGGTGTTATTTCCCTTGTTCCTCCAGCCTCGTTCTCTGCAGATTTAGCTTTATACAATAAGAAGCAATGGCTATTATTTCTATATTATAGTAAATACTGGTGTTATTTCCCTTGTTCCTCCAGCCTCGTTCTCTGCAGATTTAGCTTTATACAATAAGAAGCAATGGCTATTATTTCTATATTATAGTAAATACTGGTGTTATTTCCCTTGTTCCTCCAGCCTCGTTCTCTGCAGATTTAGCTTTATACAATAAGAAGCAATGGCTATTATTTCTATATTATAGTAAATACTGGTGTTATTTCCCTTGTTCCTCCAGCCTCGTTCTCTGCAGATTTAGCTTTATACAATAAGAAGCAATGGCTATTATTTCTATATTATAGTAAATACTGGTGTTATTTCCCTTGTTCCTCCAGCCTCGTTCTCTGCAGATTTAGCTTTTTTCAAACAAAAACGATAAAGCTTACATCAATCAATAAAAACAGGTTTTCTACATAAGTGAGATGATCTAAATTCGAATTAAGCTCAAGAACAAGGTCTTCTATTTGGCTATCAGTTCTTCCTAAAATGTATATTATATTATATTATATTATATTATATTATATTATATTATATTATATTATATTATATTATATTATATTTAAGAAAATTCAAGACAAATAGTTTTATAATTAGGACGACGATAATTTGTATTCAACTTCAAAATAAATACACCGTTCGCGTGATCTCTCTATCTCCCTGTCTCTCTGATCGCATTGGCATCACCAAATCAGCGATCAGTACTTGTCAGCTTGTTAAAAACGCGGTTAGATGTGCCGTTCACATCTATAACTTTAATACCTACTAAAAACTATTTTAAAAAATCGTATAATCCAACTAATAAACTAAAATAGTTCATTTTGCATTTGTCAGCATAAACATATTGTTAAAATTAAATAGATTCCAATAAAATCATTTAAATGCTGAATTCTAAATAAATTATAAATACGGACCATTATGTTGTTCTTGTTCAGTAAACGAAGCTTTTCTCGATTTCTTGGCAATTCGCGGTTTTCGGATGAACTACTTCGCACGATCTAAATCATACTTTTCCAGTGCAGAGGCACTTACATCATTTCCCACCATTTCTGAGTCGACATTCATTTCAGCCATTGCTTAAGCACCTTGAACGTTAAAAAAAATAAAGCGTCTATTTATGTTGACGTTTGTGAGTTGTTGTTTTTTAAACAATGCGATGACGTTATTGCTTTGTGCGGTCAAAGCATTGGTTTGAAAGAAAAGAATAACAACAACAACAACAAAAACAAAAAAAATCAATCTTTTATTTATCTTATTATTATTATTGTAGATGTTGCTGTTATTATTATTATTATTATTATTATTATTATTATTATTATTATTATTATTATTATTATTATTATTATTTTAGTTCTTTTAACGTATCATATTTATTTATTTGCGAAAAACATTGAAGACTTATCCAGACAAATTTCCATTGTAATAATAATAATAATAATAAGAAGAAGAAGAAGAAGAAGAAGAAGAAGAAGAAGAAGAAGAAGAAGAAGAAGAAAAAGAAGAAGAAGAAGAAGAATAGTAAGCAATAATAATAATTTATTTTTTACATACACACACTCATAAACACACATCGAAACACATATACATACACACAGACATACATATTCATGACAAATACACACATGCACACTCATACACACACATATACAAACATGCACACACAGACACACATGCACAGAGACATACACAAACATGCACACACAGACACACATACACACACACACACATATATATATACACACACGCATAGACACACATACATAACGTTACTTGTCTAAACGTTGTAAACTTTATGTATTGACTAATCCATTATTTGAAAGATAAATGATTATTTATTTTTTCAGTGTAACTTAATATTTTTTTTTAACATCTCTCGGAACTTACTAAATGTGTACTGAAATTTTGTTATATTGTGTTTCCTTTCTTTTTTCTTTCTTATTTAATATCTAATTTATTGAGATTTATACCTCTGTTTGAATTTAGAAAACCTGATATAAATTTGTAATCAGTGAAAAATAAACTTATAAAATAAAATTCTACAACCAGTCAGCATCTAAGAATCTGTGCCAGAATTATAATTAACAAGTTAATCAGTTTTAATTAGTTTTAATTAGTTTTAATTCAAATTTCTGAATTATCGTTCATATGAATGGAGTGTAAAGCCCTGATTTTTCTGTGATGATATTCTAGTTAAAATCTTCATCAGTGATGGATTTAATAGATCGGATAATCGCGTATATCGAACAAATAACATCATCAAAAATAAAATGACAGTAACAAAACAACAACCACGAAACTGTCGAAAAGAGAGAGAGAGAGAGAGAGAGAGAGAGAGAGAGAGAGAGAGAGAGAGAGAGAGAGAGAGAGAGAGAGAGAGAGAGAGAGAGAGAGAGAGAGAGAGAGAGAGAGATTATTTTCATCTAAACCTTGTATTCTGCTTTCATACAAAACTTTTGACACTGCAAAAAAAAAAAACAAGAAAAAAAAGACTTGTAGATTTAGCGGGTCATATTTTGATTAAAGAATTTCAAGTCGAGATGGAAGTTGTCCCCATTGAACCCTCCTGCTTTCGACGCCCATGACTGCTACTGTACATTTCTTTTTACACTTCTTATCGTATGCAAATATCAAGCAAACCACAAGTTAAGTTTTTTATCCACTTTATTCATGTCTGTTTTATTTATTTTTTAAAAATAATAATAATAATAATAATAATAATAATAAAGTTCAGTGGTTTCAAGTTTTTGTACAGTCTGAGTAGTTTTGGCTTCTGCCACCAACTGACCTGTTGATCATAGACCACCAATACTATTTTTGAATTCTCCTAGTTCAACTCAGAATTTATTGGTCCATGCCACAGCTCATTTCCATATCTTCTACAGTCCAAGGACAGTCAGATGCCCATGCAAGTGACTTGCAGAACTCGGCCACTCCTTTTAACTTTAGCTGTTTTGCCTTTATAGGATCGTGACACGAGCCTGGAAATAATCCAGGGCCCCTCTGTGCCTTACCACTCACCTCTGTAGAGAATAGATTATAGTAGTAGTAGTAGTAATAATAGTAGTAGTAGTAGTGGTGGTGGTGGTGGTGGTGGTGGAAATGAATAAACAGCTGTACTAGTTGCAGTAGCAGTAGTAGAAATAGTGATAGCAGTAGTTGAAGAAGTAGCAGTAGAGTCTGTACTAACAGTGGTAGTGGCCGGAGCAATAACAGAAGTAGCAATTGTAGTAGTAGTGGTAGTAGTAGTAATAATAGTTTTGCTAGCAGTTTGAAAGTACACGGAATGTATTTGTATTATTTCTCTTGTTAATATAATATAAGTGTCAACTCACGGCTACAATCACCGGTGGTGTCAGGAGTCCAACTAAACTTTAGATATGGACATTTTACCATGCCTAACAGACCTATGTCTGAGGGTCCCATTTTATAGTACTCGTTGCAGAAAACCATGCACACTGTCCTACCTATACATAGCAGAGCTCCATTATATGGTGCTGGAAGGACGTCGCACAGAGGAACTGAAAAATATATAGTGTGTATGTATATCTGTGTATGAACATAATACATACATACATACATATATACATGTACAATGCCATAAGGCTAGTTAGGAGGCAGACATCAGAGATGTAGATTATTTTGTCCATTAAGGATTTAAAGTAATAATAAGAGGAAAATATACCGCTAACCGTTCATTCTTCATGATAGTTTATAATCAATTCAGTGTTAGATTATAACCAGTTTGTTTTCGACACTAACAGTACAATTATCAGTAAATCTAAAGCAATTTTCATCAAAATTATCTGATAAGAAAAAGAAAAAAGGAAATCGGCATTTATTTATTTATTATTGGGGCACAAAATAGTCCCGCACTGGACCTGCATACATACATAAATACATATATAAAAAAGTATCTCTTTACAATCATATATACAGAACCAAGAAGAAATAGCCATTTACAATTCGAAATAGATATTTAATATATGTACCTGGACATTGAGGAGTTTCCTCTCCATCCAACACCCATTCAAGTTTACGATCTGTCTTAGAACCTTTGTTAACACACTTTGCCGCCTTGGTACCGACTATAGGATACGATTCAAAGCAGCGCAAGGTACAGTGTGAGCCTATGACGTGTTTCATGTCACAAATAAACATCATGTTGGACGTAACAAATGTAGGTTTGCTGCACTCCACCACTGTATAAGATAAATATAAATCAGTGAATGAATAGGTAACCTACAAAAGCATCAACAGTAACAATATAATAATAATAATAATAATAATAATTATTATTATTATTATTATTATTATTATTATTATTATTATTATTATTATTATAACAGAGTATGATAATGATGATTTAATGATAAATAATAATGATGATGCTGATTTTAATTATCGTGTGATGATAATGATGATGATAATAATGTGACAATGATGATAATTTACATATGATATGAATTATTGTCTTCTAATCTATAACATGCTGCTTCTTAATTAATATCATTTTTTATACTAAACCAAATTTTACACCTTATCTGTGAAATGTTTAGAGACAGCAGATAACAAGTCATTGCAATCATACTTACAGTTGATTATTACAAAGAATCTACAAGTAATAGAGTTTCCGCTCAAGTCTTTCGCCCGGTACACGATGGTTGTAGTTCCAGAAAATTCGGAACCAGAAGGGGGTCCCTCTGTTTGACTTAGTGTGATGTCTTTTGAGTTTGTGTCAATCTTTATTTCTGGCCAAGTAACTACTGCCGAAAAGCTTTTGTCTTCATTTTCCGCAGTAAGATTCTTCTGTGGGCAGTTTATAAACGACAGTCGAATTCCTGATATATATTAAATATACATATTATGTAATCAGGAATACTATTTATATGTGTACCGATATATACATTGTTATTAAAGACGGTAGTTCACTCAAAACAATCCAGTAAAACCGAAGCATCACCGAAGGTATATATAATGATATATTTTTTTGCATATCTCACTCACAAACAGCTTACAGTGTTCATGGAGCGGTTATTAATTTATTAGTTTTGTCATCACTCAGTGTAATGTTGTTAGTGTGAAGGTCACTGATCTTCCTTTTATGATTGGTGTCGTGATATCGCAGGTTACTTGGCAAATGTATTTTGTGTATATGAATGTGTCACTATAAAATATAATAATAATAATAATAATAGTAATAGTAATAATAGTAATAATAATAATAATAATAATAATAATAATAATAATAATAATAATAATTTAATAATAATAAATAAAATAAAATATAAGTATATTACCGCTAATAATGATTGTGAAGTTGCAGAACAGAGTTTCATTCAGCTCACTGTTGGCCATGTATTTGATCGACACTGTGCCGACTCCCATTAACGATCCTGGTTTGGGTCCTTCCATTTGCTCAACAGTCAAATCTCCCACGTCAGCTCTGGCCTGCACATCCGGCCATCCAACACTAACTTTTTTGCCCTCAATCGTTTTAATCCTCATAACTGGCTCAGGACA